>JAOTQR010076695.1:0-12865 GCA_025774065.1 Solanum ossicruentum
ATTTTGGCCAAAACTTCAGATGTTACAGAGACATATACAATTGAACACATTCAGATTCTGAGAAGAAAGGAGTAAAATAAGACTAAATGACCTTGATAGTCTAGTAGGCAAATTATACTCACAGGAACTAAGGCGAGCTGGATACATTTATCAGAAGACAACTTAACAAAATAAATATAGGTTGGGACAAGATCTGAATCACAGTGCATACACATATGCTATCCATAACTAAACTGAGCCACAGTGCATACCCATATGCTATCAGTAACAGAACTGAGTCACAGTTCATACATACAGAACTAACAAGAAAGATTGCAATCACAACAATAAAAGGGTAGGATCATTTGGACATTTAATCTCAAATCTTGACAACTTAGTAGTGAACAAAACGATAACAACAACATCCTCAACCAGTACCATAAGTGCGTATTTCTTGATCTAAACTCATCATTTGAAGCTATTTTCAGCAAAGAAAAACTAAGACTCGCATCGAAAAGTTAGTTTTCAAATCATGAAGCAGTGAAGATGCATCATTTTAAAGCTTTGTAACCAATTACCACTTAGCATGATCAATAACAACTATTGATAGTATAGTTTGCTTTAACAGAGCAAATTTTCGATTAAAACGAGCTAAATGCAAATATGACTGACCTCGATAAGTTTCAACATTCACATTCGAACAAAGTATATGAAAACTCAAAATGAAAAATAAGATTAGGATATTACCTTTACGGGGCAGGAACTGGGACCACGAGCTTAAATGAAGATCGTTTTACCCCACTGTGAATCAAATTCGTGCCTATTTCGACCTAGTGCTTTTAGAGCAGGAATTGGGGATGACGAACTAAAAATGAGAACTTACACTCTACGAACAGGGACCCAGCTAAATCAGTTCAAAATCAAAAACTTCTCTCGATAAAGGACGGCTCTTTGATTTTCTAGGGTTTTTCAGGTTCTAGAACGGCTATCAAATTGCTAAGGTTTTGAGATTCGATCGCCGCCACTGCTAAGCTTGATAGGTTTTCTGAGATCTTCGATCGCCGCTCCTAATCAATGAAAGAAGAGGGGAATCTATAGCCCTCAAATTTGGGCAAATTGAGGGGGAAAACTCGAATTCAAGTTTAGGTGCGCCGATTTGCTCCTTGATTCATGGCCTTTTGGAAGAAAAATGAGGACGCGTGCAAGGGGTTGTCGGTGAACGTTGTTGGTTGTTGGCGTCGGGTTTTGGGTGGTTGAAGAAGAAAGAAAAAGGGAAAGGGGAAAGGGTTTTGAGCATGCAGAAAAAAAAAGGAGAAAGAAATGGCAATTGGGAGCGCATTTTTTTTCGAAAATAATGGTTTCAAGTCGTTAAAACAAAATAAAAGCTCAATGATTAATTTGACACCTTGGAGGGTAAAAATTGGGTGTCAACATATTGTACTAATGAAAATATTGGTTTCCATTAGTACAACTTTTTACACCTTATTTGGATAGTTATTAATTTATTGTATTATATTATTTATTTAAATATAATATTTTTTAATTATTGTATTAATTTTTCAAAAAATTAAGCAAGAGGTTGGGGGTTCGATCTCTACTTCTGGTGAATGGAAAAAACTTTGTGGCCAGTTCTCTACTGCTTAGTGCGCTGACCATGAAACGAAGAATTAGTCTCATGATTGCCAACTGTGGGGATACCTTGAAAAAAAAAAAACTATATTTTTTTTTAAATAACATGTCCAACCTAGCCGTACTTGATAGCTTCAAAGAATTATGTAAATATAATGCCACCATTTTCTTTTTCTTTTCTTTTTGGTAAATAAAGATATTATATTTAATACTTAATATGCTAGTGACAGATCTAATAATTGGAGTCCTGCTAGAGGCTAGTTATAACAAGTAAAAAATATGATATTAAAAATTAAAATATTTTTAATTTTGTCAAATAAAATATTATTTCTCAGCCGTCTCATGTCTGGTGCGACCTAAAGGAATGTTGAGAGCCTGTGAAGTATGACTTCCATCATATAATTTGTTTCCCCCTCCACTCACATGACCCCATTTCCTCTTCTTTTTTTATTTTTTTTTATGTATATATATTTGGGAATTAATTTATTTTATTTTGTGACATATTTTTATAAGAAAAAAATTATCTATGTATCTCTAATATCAGATATATGTATCTATACATGGATACATTAAATACTTTGATAGTAGATACATTGATATCATCTAGTATATGTGATGAAATTAATATAAAATATATCAGATAAAATTGACTGTGAATACACATACACATGAAATTAATATTGGATTATCAAATATATAAAATTTGTGAAACTCAAATATATTTTGAAATAAACTGCACTTAATTTGGCTAACATGTATCCCGATGTATTTATTCTATCAAAACAAATACATGTATCTGGAGTAATCTTTTGCTGATAAAATTATTATTTTAATATGCAATATAGTAGCACCAATAATAGAGTGCTTTGTGTTGTTTTCTTTTTTCGTGATCAAACAAATAAAATCAACGTATTTAAAATTTAAAAATTATAAATTACAATACACAATTATTATGATATATATATTCAAATCACAAACTTCAAATTCAATCACGTAAATATATAATAATTAGTCTCAGAATGCCAGTCAAACAAGTCAAAATTGTGCCTCATTAGCTTGTTAGTATTTTATTGACTTTTGGATATATAGGCTTCAAATTTCACGTTCTTCACAATAATTTGATTAGGCTAGCCACCTTTGTTTTTATTTATAATTAGTTTATTGTAGTGTTCTCTTTTGACCTTTTTTAATTTTATAATGATACAAACGGAAGTCTTATGTGGTTTCCTCACTCCAACTCAGGTGGATGGCTGCTGGTCTACAACTTGGATTTTTTAAATTGATGTTGATTTATAATATTTTCATATTTTTTTTACTTGAGTTAATGTACGTTATTTGAATTGAAAAATTTTTAAAAGATTTTTTTTATAAAAAACTTTGTTGATACTGTTGTTGATGTTGATTTCAACTGTCAAAAGATTTCAGTTAAATTATATTGTCGTGTTAACATAAAGTGAAAAATAGCAATTCTTCATTCAACTTTTTCTTTTGTTGGTGAAAATCATTTGCCTTCTCTAATTTTAATTTAAAAGTCAAGTCTCCCTCCCAACTAATTGACATTCTTACTCTCCTATTTTTTATCCAATGACTTGTTTTTTAAAAAAAATTAACTTTGCTTCTCCTTTATCTTATACCAGCAAATGATATTTCTGCATTCCGTTTTGAGTAGTTTTTTAGTATAAAGACAATAAATAATTTAAAAGACTAAACAAAATACTTTTTGAATATATGCGAGTAAACTATAATGGAGAATATTAAAACACAATTTAACAAGATATTATTTTTAATATTATAGCTTAGAGTATAATTAAACATAATCTACATAATTACACGATATTTTTTTTTCATAAAATGAATTTATGATTTTACTTTTTTCTTTAAATTTCATATTAAGAATTTTTTGTGCATTATGAAATCCTTTTAAATTCTAAGGAAAAAGTTAATATGGTTTTGAATTTGAATAAAATAAATTTTGAATTAAATATGAGATAAAATTTACTCGATATAGGTGAAAGTGTTTAACTCGAATTTTAAATCATAATCACTTCTAACAAATTGAATTATGTTAGAGTCTTCTTCTAATCTATATTCATTTTCTTCTTTTTTTATTTTTTGTTATGAACAACAAGACTTATCAGTTATAATTTCAAGTTATACAAAATTTATCCATTATAAAAATGTAGGTAGATAAATAGTCAATCAATGTCGCAATTAATAATTTATAGTAATATGAAACTATAATTCAAAGAGCCCTTGATTATTATTACACAAAGAAAATATACTTATTTTATACTAGCTAATAAAAGGAGTTGTTGATAATTTAAGTCAAAGTGATAAGTTAATAAAAATCAATTAGTAATTCTATATCTTTAAATAGTCAATAATATAATAAAGAAAAATATGAACCATAAAATTTATTTGATAATACATGATTCATTGTCTCTATTTACATTGGTTTAGCTATGGGTGATAGGAAGGGGGGGGGTTGGATACGTTTTATTGAGGAACAATACAATAGATAGACTTTTGTAAGATAATGTAACTTAATATGCTCGAATAAAATATCGCGCAGATACATATATTAATTTTACATTAAAAATAAATTATCTCTCCTAACTTTAAATAAATAACATTCTGTAATATTGTATCTCCATCGTTATGAATAGGTCAATGAGCAAAGACATTAGCCCGAAATATTTATGAGTACTTAGTTGAAATTTTGAACCTAGACCAGATTTTAATGAAGTTTGATTTAGGTAAGGTCTTGAGCAATCTAGTAATGAATTGTGGGTCTATGTATGAAATTGATCTTTTGAATTGATAGCTAAGACAATAAGAAGCTTGTACAACTTTACAAAATCGAATTTGGTCAAAGAACTCTTGAAATTGATCTTGGTGCAATGAGTTTAATGTGAAACGTCATGCTTTGAGCATGTGTTGTGAATTTAACGCTTGAGATGCAAATCTCGAGTTTCTGACTCCGTGCAACCTATCATGGTGGAATGGGTCCCGCTATGGTGGTGCTGCAATAGCGAGTAGTCACGAATTTTAATTTAGAAAAGTTTCAAAATCATTTTTATTTCTCCCACTTCATTCTTGAGAGACCAAAAGCAACCTAGGGCAGGTTTTCTTCGGTTCTACACTTGTTTCATTGATAAATGTAAGTTAATTATTTCGTTATTTTGTAATTTGATTCATACACCTTAAAATCTAAGAGATTTCTCATTGAGAAAGGTTGTGTGACCTACTATTAACGGTGGAAAAAACTCTAATTGAAGGAGATGATCATAAAATTGGCCAAGAATTAGGATTTTGATATAATTTGAGTATTTTAGGCCATTATTTGTTGTTCTATTGTATTTCTTATTTATTTTTAGATTGAGAACGAGCCAAAATTTAGGAAAAAGGAAAAACTCTGATTTTTTAGAGTTCTCAATACTTATTTTAAGGTAGGTGATGATTTTTAACTTTTATTTATGTTATATGCGTTTAATAACTATATCAATAGTGTCACCTGCATGTATCTGAATAGAGAATTTGGGAATAAACTTAATCAAATAACTTCATAATCAAATTGCATGCACTAAACCTATTACTGGAATTGTATAAGTTGTGAACATTCATTGGGGGTCATAATTGTGATTGTGATTAGGTATCAGGTGTCACATTTGGATACCACTATTAGATTAGGTGTCAATTTTTGACACAATATTGGATTACGTGTCATGTTCTGACACAACATTAGATCAAGTGTTATGTCTCAACACATTATTATATCGAGTGTCAAATTCGAATACATTATTGAATTGAGTGTCACGTTCGAACACCTCACTTATTTTGGGGTTGAGTCCCACGAGAGGGCCAATGTTGATTAGTGCGTTGAGAATGGTAATTATGGAATCATATTTAATTACTATTTTTTCATAACTATTTAAAAATTATTCTAAAATTGGTCAATTTAGAAATAATTAAGTTAATTATTTCAGTTTGATAATTTTAAGAAGCTGATTAATATTTATATCAATTTGTCTTACAGCCAAATTAATAAATGAACTCAATTTGACTATATATTTTTCTGACAATTGGCCACAATTATAATTAAAACCACCTCCCTTTTAAATTGGCTTAACCGATCCATTGTTTTTAATTAAAATCATCTGAATACATACAACATCTTCAACACGAAGCCTCGAAAGGAGCCGTTAATCCGTGTACTCCAGCTCATTGGTCTCTTTGAATTTGATTTTTGGATTTTCCCTAATTCCCACATCCTCAGTTCCCCCCCCCCTCCCCCCATAAATTTCATCTATTCTGGGGGATGGAGAGTTGAAATTCGAGGGAAAGAAGAGTGTTTCGGACCACTGACCACCGGGACTGCAATCCTCAACTTTTTTCTCCAAACTCATTGCACTAAAGGTTCTGCAAAGCTTTTACGAGGTGACCCATGTTGTAAAAACTTAATCTTGGAGCTGAATTCATCGGAAATTGAAGGCATTGTGAGTCTTGAAAATTCCGAATAGTTCTTCTTCTGGTTAAGAAATGATTATGGGTTTAATCATTCAAGAGTTTCACATATTTTTGTTGCGCATGTTTTGGCTAAAAAATAGCGGTTAAGAGCTTTGAAGATTCATTTACAACATTTGGTTCAGCAACAAGGTATTTTATTCTCTGCTATGTCATTAAACATTCTATTTTGTTTACTCCCTCTGATTCCATATTACTTGTCGACTTTCCCCTTTACACGCCCCTTAAGGTACTTTACTAATTCACAATTCAACTCTTTTTGGTAAACTCTATATTTATGTGCAAGTTATATGGAATGGAGAGTGTTAGTATGGTGTAAATAGGTACCCCTTTGTCAGATTTTATGTTATGGGCTCCCTCAAGTAAAATAAAGATCTTGGAACTTGTAGTTTAAAACAACATTCGTATTGCTATAGATAGTCTCATTAAATTTAAAAATGAAAAAAGTATAGAAATGTGACACTATTTCCTTATTAGGCACATTTCTATATTTGGAAATAGTTTGACTTTAAACCCTTGTATAGATATTATGATGTGGCTAAGATGACGGTTCTTTTTTAAAATTGTAAAACTATATCACGTAAATTGAAACAGAGAGAGTATCATTCTTTTTTGGGAACAAACTAAAAGGAAAGTGTATCACATGTGTCGGGATAGAGGAAATACTTCTCACATTGCTCATTTTGCTGTTTATATAAATTTGTTGTTATTTCCTAACAGGCGTTGGTTCAGCTCATTTGATATGCAACCTGCTTTTGATTACAACAACAACATTATCCCACTGTCTCAAAGGCTCTCACCCATTGCGGGGTAAGGGAGGTCGGATGTACGCAGCCTGACCCCTGTGTTTAAAATATAGAGCGACTGTTTCCGGATGACCCGTGATGAGCGTCAAAAGTTGCATTGACTAACTGCTACTTCATAATTGAACGAAGCGCAGACAGTTTAAAGAACCATTTTGCTTTATCCCATCATACCCAAAGCCAAAAAATAGTGAATCTTTGGCTCCATCTGGCTGTGGAAAGGAACCTGCTTTTGATTCACTTTCAGAAATGGGATTCTAATCATGTTGTCTGGGATGTGCTGGCTTCTGCTTATTCCCATTGTTAGATGGTTGATGACGGTCTCTTTGTTTTTGCAAAGATGAAAGATTTTAATATCCAGGCTTCGGTATTTACATACAATTATTTGTTGTATAATTTGAGGCACACTGATTACATCTGGGATATTTATGATGATATCAAAGCCAAGTGGGATAAACCTGAGCGAGTATACTAATTTGATTTTTATAGATGGTCTATGCAAACAATTCTTGATGCAAAAAGCAGTTGATTTTGTCCGAGGAACCGAACGTAGAGAGTCTGAGTCTTGTGTTGTATATTTCAATACTCTTATGTCGATTTCCTGTAAAATGGGTTCCCTAGACATTGCCAAGTCATTCTTTTGTACGATGTTTAAATGTGGAGTACATCCCAACGTGTATAGTTACAATATTCTCATTCACGGGTTAAGTGTGGAAAGTGCGATGGAAGAAGCATTGGAGTTCATAGATGATATGAACAAACATGGTTTAAAGCCTGATCTGGAAACTTATAATGTCCTCGCCAAAGGATTTCGTTTGCTTGGTCTGATGAATGGTGTCCGGAAGTTCATTAATGAAATGCTTCATACAGGTATGAATCCTGACATTTTCACATATAAAATGTTGAATTGTGGATATTGCAACAAAGGTAATGTTGATGAGAGTATTAAGTTGAGAGAGAAGATGTCTTCAAAGGAGGGGGTCCATGCTAGTTATGTCTCAGACGACATGTTACTTAGCAGTTTGTGTAAAAGTGGAAGTTTGAATGAAGCTTTGAATATGTTCCATGAGATAGAGAGCAGCGTCGTAAACTAGGTCATATCATGTATTCGATTCTCTTTCAAGGCCTTTGTAAGAAAGGATTGGTTGATATGTCTTTTAAATTGCACAAAAGATATGTGTTGTAAGAGAATTATTCCAAATATTGTTGCTCATAGATCTATTCTCAAAAGCTTTTGTGGGAAAGGGTACATGTATGAGGCAAGAGTTCTGTTTGACACTTTAATAAACAACGATTTAATACATGATATTTTTTTGATTAATGTCATGATTGACGGATATGCAAAACTTGGTGATATCGGTGAGACTGTTCAGGTGTACGAACTAATAACGCGGAAAGGATTTACGCCAAGCATAGTTGCATTCAATTGCTTAATATATGGGTTCTGCAAAGCCAGAAAGTTAGACGATGCAAGAAATTGGGTTAACACTATATGTGCACATGGGTTGATACCAGACATACACAACTCTTATGGATGCCTATGGTGAAGGAAAAATGCAAGTTGTTTTTGAGTTGCTAGAGGAGATGAAAGTAAGGAGCACAAAACCAACTCATGTTACTTACACAGTGATAATGAAATGCCTATGTGATGAGTCATAGAAATACGACTCTTATAGCGCTTTAAACGAGGGATTTTTGCGCGTTCTCAAATACATGTGTTATTTTGATGTTTGTTTTTTGTTATTTTTCAGGAAAAGTGACTACGACACGGAGAAATGGGTGAACTACAGGAAAAGAGATGAAAAAGAGTTCAAGTTTGGGTGAGAGGAGCAAAAATGGAACCAAGTGATGGCACACGGGGACCTACACGACTCATGTACCACCACACGGATCGTGAGGCCCACGGTGGCCTCACACTTGGTGACAAATGATGACGACAAGGAGCTAAGGAAAGATGCAGGGGAAATTCGCCTAAGGCCCATCCCACGGCACCCTTCACGGACCATGGGCTTGCCACGGGCCGTGCTATGCGTGGTCAAGGTGATGTGATTGAGCCATTACCGTCGAAAGTTGAAGAATTTGCCAAGTGGCATGAGATGCGCCCATCACGGGCCGTGTGACCAACCCTGGTCCATGATTCGGGCCGTGAGGACAAATGAAGCTGGAAAATGTTTAAGGAAAGGCAGACAGTCCGTTAGACGGACCGTTGAATCGCACACGGGCCGTGTACTAGCATGTGGAGCGGTAGCGTGGATGGAAGATGTTTGAAGGCCAAGTATGATCACACAGATCGGTAAACTGTCCGTCCAACTCCTCACGGGCCGTGTAGTGGCCCGTGCCCATACCGAAGTCAATTTTCCTATTTTAAATCGGATTAGGTTTTGCATTGTATATAAAAAGTATTTTTATTTAGTTTTTACTTAGTCTTGGATGGGTAGAGACAGAAAACTCAAGGGAACACTATTTTGCTTGTAATTCCATTGAATCTTGGGGATTTCAACTATCTTGTTCAAGATTGTGATCCGAGGATTCTCTAATTCTTCAATAGTAAGTTCTTCATTATGAATTCTATTTATTATTGTGGGTTATCTGTCGTGAACATGTTAGGCTAAACCCACAACTAGGGTTGTGGGAACCATGATAAATCAATAAGATATGCATGGGTAAATTTTGGGATTGATTAGCGTATATATCGTAGGAATCTTCATTATAATTTCTTCCTTGGTGAGTCGATGCATTAGGGTAAGTCTGTATTCATTACATGCTCGAAAGAGATGTTTTGATTAGGAAAAAAGTTCTACGAAGGAAATTCGGGGTTTTTAACCTAGTCTAAGTGCTTGAGACCGAAAGGTGAGAGTATCCTGGGATTGACAACAAGGGTTAGTGAGTATATGTTCTGAGACCGAAAGGTGATGAACGATATGCATCTAAGAAGGATTGAAAGGTGAATTAGGTGTTACATAACCTGTTAGAATCTTGTATACGTAATCATGAACGAGTTTATCACTAGATTCGGCTATCGCATTAGATGTCATAGGGAACACAATCCTAGCTTCGTATTAATTGCCTAAAATCCAGTTGTCTTTGCACTCGCTTGTTACTTTACTAAGTAAGTTTATAAAAATCAAAATCCCCCATTTACTTTATGTGCTTTTGTTTCGGGAATAGATATTACATTTGAAAACTGTGCTAATAGATTTATTCTCATGCATTCCCTATGGGATCGACCTCAATTCTGGTTGACTTCTATATTTGATCAAACACCGCTTTACTCTTCCTTTTAAAGTGTAAATTCGGGCGTATCACTATGTAAAAGAAGGCAGATGCATGAGTCTACCCGGATACTTAAGCATATGTTACCGGATGGTTTTCAGCCTGATGAAGTTTTTTACAACACCATTATCAAAAGTTTATGTGAAGCTCGAGATATGAAAGGCAGTTTCCAATTATATAAACAGATGGAGAAGGTCAAACTTCAGCCAAGTCGTGTTACGTATATCATTCTCCTTAATGATTTATGTACACATTGAGAGCTAAAGGATGCTGAGGAACTATTTTCTACACTCCAAGATGTTGACCTGATGAAATGTGATTACACCATTCTAATAAAAGCGCATTGTGCAAAAGGATCAGCATAAGGCAATGGTTCTGTTCCAAAAGATGATTGAGAAGGTCTTTGAAATCTCTATTAGGGATTATAGTGCTGTGATTTAATAGGTTGTGCAAAAGAAACTTAGTAGCTGGCGTGGACATTTTTCTTTGTATGATGTTGTTTCATGGCATATCTGTTGATTCACAAATTTGTTTTGTTATGCTTAACAGTTTCCGTCATATTTGTGATCACAATTTTGTGTTCCAATTGGTCTCTTTGATGATTAAGTGTGGGTTAGATACTGATTCTAATTGTGGTTAAGTGTACGAGACACAAATTCAGGATGATTGATGTCTCTCTGTTGCAATATGTAAGCTTGTTGGTTCATGTGATGTTATGAGAAAAGTTCCTAGAAGCTGCCACTTGATTTTATAAGGTATGTGTAACTATTCAATAAGTCATATTTGGCTTGAATTTTTTTGGTAGGAAAGGTTTGTATTTGCACCGACTATCTCACTGTGAATGGTGGTTTAATGTTATGTCTTAATGTGCCATTTCAGTCACTTGTTTCTGTATCTGCTCCTTGTTGTGGACTGAATAATTTGCCCTCTTTTTTTTGAGTGAATAAGTAAAGCGTTAGTTCTTCGTTCTTTTTTTTTTGTGTGTGTGTTATATGGATTTTGCAATAAGTTCCTTCATATCATAGTTAACTCTTATATTGTGGTTATTGCATTGTGCTTGCGTCTTTTCATTTAGTTTGGATATTTGAAAGTGATTGGCATTTGGTGCATTATCAATATGCTGTCGTGGATTAACATTCAATCTCTATGTTAACGCCGTAAATTCTGTGCATCTTAGGTCATAGTCAAGGACATTGTTATCAAAGCTGTTATTGCTCAGTTTAGGGCACATAAGAGTCCTATTTCAGCTCTATGCTTTGATCCTAGCAGTACTCTTTTGGTGACAGCTTCAATTCAGGGTCATAATAGCAATGAATTCCAGATAATGCCTATACTATCTGAAAATACCTTGCTTACTCCTATCTTATGACCATCTTGTTGAAGCTAAAGGGAACAATTGAGCGTTGGTAAATACAAATTTGAGAGAAAAATTTCTTCTATTACTCACAAGAATAGATTTCAAAATAACTCTCAAACTCACACATTACACTCTTGTCTTGGTGTCCTTGGTGATGTATTTTTGGAGGAGCTCAGCAACTTCTTTTATAGGAGGAGCTTTGCCTCTTGATGTCATTGATGACATCAATTACAAAGCAAATAAAATCAAACTTTGCTGCTTTGCAGTATTGCTTGAATTGAATTTGCAGCCTTTTCTTGACTTCAATTGTGAAATGCTGCTTTGCAGCATTTCTTGATTTCAAGGTCAAAAAATGTGATTGGATTTCTTCAATTCTCCCCCTCCAGCCATATTCGGAATAAGCATTCTAGCTATATCTTTGCATAGCTCTAACTTCTCTCGAGTCACTACTTTCGTTAATATATCAGCTGGATTCTCCTTCGTATGGATCTTCACTAGTCTCAACAGTTGCCGATCCATCACCTCGCGTATTCGATGATATCGAATATCAATATGTTTTGTATGAGAATGGTACATGGAGTTCTTTCTCAAATCCAGAGCACTCTTACTGTCACTATGTATCTTATATTCTTGCTTGACTCCAAATTCTTAGAGATAATGCTTTAACCACAACATCTCTTTTACAGCTTCCGTGGCAGCAATGTATTTTGTTTCGGTTGTGGATAAAGCAACACACTTCTGTAGTCTTGACTGCCATGAAACAGCTCCCCCTGCAAAAGTGTAAATAAATCCTGATGTAGATTTCTTACTATCAAGATCTCCAGCCATATACATCCAAGATTGGATCAACTCCCCCATAGAAATGTAATCAGGTAACCTGATATAGACTCTCTCGAGTCAAGATTCAACATCACCGGCTAAATCTGCTATCCATCTTACACCGCCACTATCAACTAGTAAGATAGGCCACTTGACCACCACTTTGTCAAGAAGACTTTCGACGTAAGGCATTACGGCAAATCTCCCCAGAGATTATCATTTCGGATCTACCACCATCTTGTACTGCCGCAACAACCAACGGGAGACACCACCCGATCATCTGTTCTTGTCGGGAAGACTTTCGATATAAGGCACCTTTGCAGATCTTTGGTCCTAATGCCACACCGGTGACTCCGCACACGTCGATCTATCACTTTCTTCCTCTAAGCCTCCGTGAAGAAAAACTGTCTTTACATCCATCTGTTCAAGCTTCAAGTTCATACTTGCGACCATTCCAAGTATGACTCTAATTGAAGTCATC
>JAOTQR010076697.1:0-12864 GCA_025774065.1 Solanum ossicruentum
AGAGGAGCACGACCATAGCTAGTCACAGAGTGAGGTAAAATCATTCTTTAAGAAGTTTTGACCTCGTAAATCTTCAAAAAGAGCTTAAGTGCTTCCCTCTTCATCCTTTTTGGTTCTTTACTCAAAGGCATGTTCTCCCTACCCTTTCTCCATTATTCTTCATCAACAAAAATTGTGCAGCCATGAAAATGGCTTGATTAGTGGTGGACGTCAAACATACTGAATTCTTTATATTATGATGTCACACTATTATGCTCATGCTCTTTTTCGGCATCTTTGTTTTCTGGGATGTATGTGTTTTACTGTGGTGTCACTTGTCTTGGCTTTTTTGGAGCGAATTCTTGTGCGTAAATGTTGAAATTTGACATGAATTGATGTGGTAAATGATTGAGTGTTGCTTGGGTAGTGCTTGTATATTGTTGGGGTTAGATGTGGTGGTGTAATTTTGTCAAATCAATGCTATGAATGTATGCCCATGCTTGACAAAATTCCCCTATGAAATTTGAGCAAGGTGACTAATATTCTCCGTGAATGCTGACACTATGTCGCGATCACATTGATCCTGGAAATTCTTAGCTATCTATAAACGCGGATAACTTCCTACAAATATTGAAGACTAGGGTGACTAGATCTCCGCGATCATGCTAGTGCGGCCGCGATCGTAAAGTGGTTGGCTATTGTTCAAAAATAGCATACTTCACCGCCTGATCTAAACTTCTTCCAATCAATTCTCTTAGCTTACATATTTTCTAATGCATGATTCAACTATCTATAAGATGTTTTTGTCGTGTTGGCTTTGCAATGCAGGTTGATTGGTCGAATATGGATCCTGAGAACACACTTCATGGTGCTAAAATTTCCTTAGAAGGAGAAGAAGCTGCCTACTTTGATCAACGCCGATTTCTCTTAGCGCAATATGCTCAAATGTATGATGATACTTGGGGAGGAATGAGATTAGAGGGAGATGTTTTTCTTGGACAAAGTAGAGCGAAGATGCTGGAGTTCTTTGGCCGGTTACAGGCTTTAGGTTAGATAGATGGTAAGTTCTATGTCAATCGACTAACTTTGGGGAGTAGAAGGCTACCATGATTCGAGGAGTGAGAGTTGATTTCAACCTAGTCATTATAAATGCTTCTAATGGCTGTCAGATGCTGTCAATAGGGTGTATAAATAGTAATATTGAGAGTTAGATGCTCAGTTGTTGGTAGACAAGTTGCATGATGGAGTTCCTCAGGAGTGGCTTACTTCACATAACGGTATTGACACACATGAGTTCATAGTGGAAGCTAGATATTGGCTTTCCATCATTTGTGATTGGGTCATTCTCTCTACACATGACACGGAGTTGACTGTGGACCATGCACTTGTCATTGCCACTATCTTGGACGGTCTTCATGTTAATGTGGGACAGATTATAGTGGATCAGATTGCAAAAGTGGCCAAGGGAGGGCAAAGAGCTTAGGGTACCCCTTACTGATTTCTAGATTATGCTATGAGGCAGGGGTGTCTGTACTAAGCCGACCAAAGATATCTATCCATTGAAGAAGAGAGGAGGCCTAGGGGACATAAAAAGAGACGATCAATGTTGTAGATTCCTCATTTGGAAATTCATAGAGCCGGGATTAGAGGTAAGGAGGTCTACTTCAGGAGGTTTAGGTCCTTTATTTTCTTCAGGACCAGTTCAGTTTAGTTCTCCTACTATGAGATACTTGTCCTCTTAGATTCATGGGATGGATGACCAGATCAGACTGCTAGTTGCAGTCCTTCTTACAGGACCACCAGGAGCAACAACAGATGATCAACCTACGCTTGCATTGATTGTAGCTATTTAGAGAGCTATGAGTGGCCGACTTGAGAAAATGAGCCGGACCCAAGGAAAGATAGAGCGGAGGTATAAGAAGTTCAAAAGCATGAGAAGAAGAAGAGAAGATTCCTGAACAAGATGATGGGAAAGATGAGGCAGTAGTATGGGTCCAGTTCTTCAGATCTTGATGATGAGTTGACTATATCTTCGAGATCAAGCGTTGAGTGATCATCTCAGAGAGTCCCTCGTATTCTCTTCTATTTATGATTGTGCTGTGAGGACACAACACCATATTTACTTGTGGGTGCATTTATGACTTGATTTTGATTATGACTGTTGGTTTCTATCTTGTATACTCTGGATTTGTTATTACTTATAGACTCTTTCTTGTTTTGTATTGATGATATGCCCTTGTTAGGGCTTTATTTATGTTGATTACGATATGCCCTTGTCGGGCTTGTGTATATTGTGTTTGGATATAGCTGTGTTGGTAGATTTGGTAGCTTCTTATCTTTTATTTTCAATAGTGTGTATAATCGATGGTTCTCGATGATGGATGGAGTGACGACATTCTTAAGGGAAAATCATCGACAAGGTGTGTGAGTGCATGAGTAGAATATGGTCTTTGGTGAAGTTTGAGTAGCCATTTACTCTTGTTGGAGTTATACATTGGGATTATGACTTGTGTGGTACTAATATATTTAGTCAAGTATTGTGGATGCTGAAAAAGACTTACCCCTCTAATTTTTTAAAGTTAAATGGTTTTGGGATTACTTTGCGACAACACTTTGACTCTTTTGGTGACTCTTACTTGCTAGATGGATGTATTTGAAAGATGAGTCCCTTGTACTTGACGAGAGTTATATTGATCCCTTCTGGTTTAATTTGCATATCATGTGTGTTGTGAGTTTTTGTTTTGACCCTTATGTGCACTTATGTCACCTAGAACTTGCCTTGTTGGTCTTGATAGACTTTTGTTGGAAAAATGATCTTAGGCTTTCTTTGGTTTGAATTGAGTCCGCTTAGACTAAATAGCCACCAAATGCATTAACTTTATCCCTAGTGTCCCTTTTGAGCCTAATCCTTTCTATTGGTTCCCTTAATTACAAGCCTTACACCTTTTGAAAAGATATCACTCTTTTAAACCCTTATCCCTCCTTGGGTATAACATGTTTGTGACACTTAAGGCTTTAATCCTAAGTTGGGGTTTATGTATGTGAAACGAGAACAAAAAGTTCCCAAAATGTGCCTCGAAAGTGCCCAGAGTCGTATTTTCCATGTATCTCAAAATCCGTGCATGATATCGAAAATCTGACTTCATATTCTTATTCAAGGGATCAAATTGAAAGGTGGATGGGTCTAACCACAATTTAAGAGAGCCTGTAGCAAAATTTAAAAATTACAAAAATGCAATTTCTAGTGACGATCCGCGCCCGTGGCACGATATGCCAACAGCGAGCTACTGTGTTATTTTGTGCACTGTTTTTCTATCTTGATCCAAGACTTTTGGATCTAGGGCCTAAGTGTTCCCATGCCTGAAAATAACTATAGTTTGCCTTATTTCACCCTCATATCATTCAAGACATTCCCAAATACTCTCTCAAACATTTAGACAATATTTCATCTCCAAATTTCAAGTCCTAATACTCATCCGGATCGTAAGGTTCTCATTCAAGCTTCAAGTCTCCATCTCCAATCTTCTTCAAGGATTCTCAAAAATCAAGGTATGTGGGTTTCTTTCACCTATGATGCCCAAGCTTTCTTTTGCCTAAAACTGCTTGATTTAAAGTTGATTTACTCATGGGTCTTGCTTATTATGAATTTCACTATACACTATGTTGGGGTTTCATAAAATTGTGCTTGTTTTAGCATATTTTGAGCTTTCAATCTATGTTTTATTGTGAGATTTGATGAAGTGTTTTGATGTATATTGCTTGAAGGTGTTACCAAGTATCTATTGATGGTTTTACATTGGATTTTCTAGCATGAGTCCACTCTTGAAATGCATGGTTTTACACAAGCACTACACACCCGCCAAGTGTTTGATAAAATGTCTGGGTTATAATATCTTGAGAAATTAAAGGTCTAATGTATCTCTTATGAGTTGAATGACTTTATGATGATGAAAGGAATTTTTATATATGTATATAATATTATATATATAGTGTTGGGAATTGACCAACCCTCACTCGGGAGGTTGTAAGCTCGGTAACCTTGTTGAGGAGTTTGTACCTCAATTGTCTCACAAGGGAGGTGATAGGGCCGTGCAACCATATTGTGGGATTTGTACCTTGATAGCCATATTGAAGGGTTTGTACTTCATTAACCATTTTGGAGGCTTTGTACCTCATCAACCAATTGAGGGGTTTGTACCACCTTTGCCTTTCCAAGGGGGTGGTAGGCCTTGGATATGCACTAATAATATTCACTCCTTACACATGTATTATGTTCTTTACAAGCATGGTTTACTACAAGCATCTTTCATGCATGCCATATTGTTATATTCTACTCACTGCCTATGCTTATGCATTTCGATTATGTTACTTATCTCTTGTTTCAGTGCATCCTACATACTAAGTACATTCAAACGTACTAACGCATACTCTATGCCTGCATGATGTCACCATGTAGGAACCGGAGCCCCACTTGAGCATCCTCCTCCACGTGGCTAGTATGATTTCTCCCAAGCTTGTTGGTGAGTACTCCATCCTGGTGACCATTTTTATGATTCATACTGTGTTTTAAGACTATCATTCTTATATATATTTATTGACTATGAGGGTGAGCCTGATTGCTTGTCTTGGCCCCTCCTAAGTTCTATGGTTAGAGGTGTTGTTGGACATGTTATGTAACAACGCTATGAGCCTTGACTCTCTTGTTCTTGTTATTTATGATATCAAGCTTCCCCTTTATCCCTTATGGCCTTATTTCTAATTTATTATGTCATGTACTTGCTTCCGTGACTAATGATGTGCAATGATATGTTAAGAGACCTTCTTGGTCCCTTTGGGTTTCTCATGCGCCGTGTCACGTCTAGGCCATAGGTTTGGGTCATGATAAACTTGGTATTAGAGCATTAGGTTGTTAAAAGTCCTCACCGTCCAACACACCACGTCGATTAGAGGCTTATTCATGGTTGTGTTGTGCACTACAATTATGAGTAGGAGGCTATAAGACGTTTTAGGAAATTTTACCCTTCTTCTTACTCTATGTCGTGCTATAGAAGTTAAGGTAGGTTTTCCCTCCCTAACGATTGTTCTTTGCTATGCTAGACTATGCCTAACACAAGAGGAAGAAGAGCCTGCACACCTGAGGAACAACTGGCTCATGGTGAGCTCCGGATGCTCTCACTTTACTTGCACAAATTGTGGCTAATTAATCCAACCAAGGGGCCCAAGCACCTCATGCTCCTACACCAGCATCTCGGGTGAGAGACTGTAGGAGTATGAATCCCCCGGAATTCTATAGGTCAAAGGTGAACAAGGACCCTCAAGAGTTCATTGATGCGGTCTACAAGATTTTGGCTATCATTTGTATGAGGTCAGAAGATAAGGTGGAGTTGGGGGCCTATCAACTCAAAGGAGTAGCACAAACATGATACAATCAATGTAAGGAGGAGAACGAGGGTCAACAATGTGGTACTTTGGGAAGAGTTCAAGGCGGCTTTTCTTAATCGATTTTTCCTTCTTGAGCTTAGGGAAGCCAAATTGGTGGAATTTATGAATTTGAGAGAAGGGTCTAGATTGTGAGGGAGCATTCTCTCAAGTTCAACAAACTTTCAAATATGCCCCTCAATTGGTTGCTGACTCAATGTGTAGGATGAATAAATTTGTGATGGGTGTCTCCAATTTGGTAAGTGAAGAATGCCTGTCTGCTATGTTGATAAGTGACATAGACTTGTCCAGTTTGATGACCTATGCCGAACAAATGAAGGAGGAAAGATTGAGGAAGAGGAGGAGTTATGATGCTAAGAGGGTCCATTTTAATGGTAAATTCCAAAGTCGAAAGGGTTGATGGTTCCATCAAGGCCAAGGGTCTTCTCATGCATTTCATAAGAGGGCAGTCAAAGAGTTTCCAAGGGTCCAAGGTGTTAGGGGTGTGGTTCCTAATAGAGGGTGTCCGAAATTTGGTAAGGGTCATAGTGGCCTATGTTTGAGCGATACTAATGCTTGTTATGGTTGTGGGGAAGTTGGGCATGAGGTGTTAGATAGCCCTCAAAATCATAACAAGGGTAAGAAGGTTTGTCCACAAGGTGCTAATGCGGTTCCTTCTGGGAGAGTTGGTCAGCCAGGTGGTGCCCCAAGGCACAATCGCTTTTATGCTTTGCATGGGAGGCAAGGGATTGATGAGGTGCCCAATGTCATCATCGGTATGTTGAAAATCTTTCATTTTGATTTGTATGCATTGGTTGATCCGGGTGCCATTTTTTCATTTGTTACCCCGTTTGTTGCCAAAAAGTTCCATATTAAGCCCAAATTGTTATGTGAGTCATATGGGATGTCTACTCCTATTGGTGCATCTATTGTTGCTAGAAAGGTGTATAGAAATTGTCCCATTTACATTTTTCATAAAATTTTTCCTTGTGATCTTGTGGAGTTGGATATGGTTAATTTTGATGTCGTTCTTGGGATGGATTGGTTGCATATATACTATCCCTCTATTGATTGTAGAACCCATAGGGTCAAATTTGAATTCTCAAATGAACCCATCCTTGACTGGGAGAGTCATGATGTGGTGGTCAAGGGTAGGTTCATCTCTTGCAATAAAGCCTGTAAGTTAATCTCTAAGGGTGGCTTTATCATCTTGTGAGGGTTAGGGATGTAGAGTCCAAGGTCATTCCCATAGAGTTGGTTTCGATTGTAACTGAGTTTCTTGATGTCTTTCCAAATGAACTTCTCAGTATTCCTCCTGAAAGGAAAATAGATTTTTGTATAGACCTCCTCCCGATACTCAAGCCATTTTGATTCCCCCTTGCCGTGTAGCCCCAGCGAAGTTAAAGGAGTTGGCAGAGA
Source organism: Solanum ossicruentum (assembly GCA_025774065.1). Classification (NCBI taxonomy): domain Eukaryota; kingdom Viridiplantae; phylum Streptophyta; class Magnoliopsida; order Solanales; family Solanaceae; genus Solanum; species Solanum ossicruentum. The sequence continues at coordinate 6,817 of JAOTQR010076697.1, forward strand.
AATTGAGTGACTTGTTGGAGAAGGGTTTTATTAGGCCTAGCCAATCACCTTGGGATGCACCGGTGTTGTTTGTGAAGAAGAAGTATGGATCTTTTGGAATGTGTATTGACTATCGAAAACTTAATAGGGTCAACATCAAAAATAGGTATCCTCTTCCAAGAATTGATGATTTGCTTGACCAATTGTAAGGGGCTAGCCACTTCTCTATGATTGACCTTCGGTCCAGGTATCATCAAGTGAATGTGAGAGAGTGTGATATTCCTAAGACGACTATCTGGACTAGGTATAGGCATATGAGTTTTTTGTGATGTCTTTTGGGTTGACTAATGCACTGACTCTCTTCATGGATCTTATGAATAGGGTCTTTGAACCCTACCTTAATTTGTTAGTTGTGGTCTTTATTGATGATATTTTGATTTATTCACAAAGTGAGGAGGAGTATAGGGGTCATTTGAGGGTAGTGTTGTAAAGATTGAGGGAAGAGAGGTAGTATGCTAAATATGAGAAGTGTGAATTTTGGTTGAAAGAAGTTGCCTTTCTAGGTCATGTGGTGTTAGGGGATGGTACTAAGGTGGATCACAAAAAGACAGATGTGATTAGAAATTGTCCTAGACCATTGAACCCATTGGATATTAGGAGATTCTTGGGCTTAGCGGGTTACTATCCGAGGTTTATGAATGGGTTCTCCTCTATTGCTTATCCTATGACAAAATTGATCCAAAATAAGGCTAAGTTTGTGTGGACCGATGAGTGTGAAAAGAGCTTCCAAACCTTGAAAGATAAACTTGTGTACTCTCCTATATTGTCACTACCGAAAGGGCTAGACGGATTTGTTATGTATTGTGATGCTTCCTGGGTTGGTTTGGGTTGTGTTCTAATGGAAAAGAGTAAGGTCATAAACTATGCTTCTAGGCAACTCAAAGTGCATGAAAAGAACTATCCTACCCATGATCTTGAGCTTGCCACCCTTGTATTTGCATTAAAGATGTCACATCATTATTTATATGGGGTGCATGTTAATGTGTTCACCGTTCATAAGAGCCTCCAATATGTCTTCACTCAAAAAATCTCAACTTTGAGACAAAGAAGTTGGTTAGAACTTCTTAAGGATTATGATATTAGCGTGCACTATCATCCCAGTAAGACTAATATGGTGGCGGATGCTTTGAGTATGTTGTCGATGGGTAGCTTAGCACATATTGATAATGGTGGCAAAAGGGTGGATAGGGAGGTCCACCAGTTGGCTAGATTGGGGGTTAATTTGGAAGAGGTTGATAATAGGGGTGTTGTTGTTGTTGATGGTTCTAAATCTTCATTGGTTGAGGAGGTGAAAGCTAAGCAAGATCTTTAGCCCACTTTGTTGGAATTGAAGGCATTGGTAAAAGATAGTAAGGTGGAGGTTTTCTCCCAAGGGGGAGATGGTGCCCTTAGGTACCAAGATAGGTTGTGTGTACCTTCTGTTAATGGCTTGAGAGAAAAGATTCTTGATGAGGCTCATGGTTCTTCTTACTCTGTTCACCCCGGGGGTACTAAGATGTATAGATATTTGAGAGAGGTATATTGGTGGAGAGGCATGAAGAGGGACATTGCCAAATTTGTTTCCGGTTATCATAGTTGCCTACAGCTCAAAGCCAAACACCAAAGGTCGGGCGACTTAACCCAAGACATAGAGATTCCTACTTGGAAGTGGGAAGAGATTAACATGGACTTTGTGGTTGGGTTACCTAAGACTAGAAAGAGTTTTGATTTCATTTGGGTTGTGGTTGATAGCATGACAAAATTGGCTCACTTTCTTCCGATTAAGACTACATATGGGGCTGAAGATTATGCTAAGCTGTACATTCAAGAGCTGGTGAGATTGCATGGGGTGCCCTTTTCTATCATATCGGATCATGGTGCTCAATTTATTTCACACTTTTGGAGGTCCTTCCAAAGGGATCTTGGTATAAGAGTTAAACTTAGGAAAGTCTCCCACCCTCAAATGGATGGCTAAGCCGAAAGAACTATCCAAACTCTTGAGGACATTCTTAGGGCTTGTGTATTGGAGTTTAGGGGTAGTTTGGATGATCATCCTATTGATTCAGTTCGCTTATAACAATAGCTATCATTCTAGCATCGGTATGGCTCCTTTTGAGGCTCTCTATAGTAGATGTTGTAGATCACTAGTAAGGTGGTTTGAGGTTGGTGAGGTGGCTTTGTTGGGACTCTATCTGGTTATGGATGCTCTAGAGAAGGTTAGGATGATTATAGAAAGCAAAAAGATGGCCTGAAGTCGCCAAAGGTCTTATGCCGATGTGAGAAGGAGGAATCTTGAATTCCAAGTTTGTGGTTGGGTTTATTTGAAGGTTTCACCCATGACGGGTGTGGTTCATTTTGGTAAGAACGGTAAGCGAAGCTCTAGATATATGGGTCCTTACAGGGTGATGAGAAAGATTGGTAAGGTGGCCTATGAGTTAGAATTGCCTAGTGAAATGGAATTGGTTCATCCGATCTTCCATGTTTCTATGTTGAGGAAGTGTGTGGGTGATCCTAATGCTATTGTATCTCTTGATGTTTTGAGGGTAGTTAAAGAAAAGTTGACATATGAAGAAGTTCCAGTAGAGATCTTGGATAGACAAGTGAATAGGTTGAGGTATAAGGATGTTGCTTCCGTTAAGGTCCTTTGGAGGAATCAACAAGTCGAAAGTACTACATGGGAGGCCGAAGCAGACATGCATAAATGATATCCTTATCTCTTCCATTCTACTCAAGATTAAGGTACTAATTCTAAGTCTTCAATGTGACCTCATGTTCCAGCCCCTAAGTCACTTGCATGGATTTATGTTTATATTGACAAAGTTCATGGTGATTTTACACTTATGTTGAGATTTTGAAAATAGTGTTTTAAGTGTATTATTGCATTCTTGTTGGGGCTGATTTCTTCATGAATACTCTTCTCATATAAGTAATTTAACATTTCAGGGAAAAAGGTTCCCAAGGGGGAGATATTGAAACGACCCCAAAAAGTGTCCGAAAATGTGCCTTGTAAGTGCCCGGATCGTAATTTCTTTATATCTCAAAATCCGTGCATAATATAAAAAGTATGACATCATATTCTTTTTCAAGGGATCAAATTGAGTGGGATTTGTCTAACCCCAATTTTAGAACAACCGTAGCAAAATTTGAAAATAAAAAATGCTATTTCTAGTGATGATCCGTGCCCCTGGGGCTACTATGTACTTTTGTGCAATGTTTTTCTATCTCAGTCCAAGACTTTTGGGTCTTGGGCCTAAGTATTCCCATGCATGAAAGTATCTAGGCCTTATTTCACCCTCATATCATTCAAGACATTCCCAAATACCCTCTCAAAAACTTAGACAATATTTCATCTCCAAATTTCAAGTGCTAAAACTCATGCGGATCTTAATGTTCTCATTCAAGCTTCAAGTCTCCATCTCTAATCTTCATGAAGGATTCTCCAAAGTCAAGGTATGGGGTCTCCTTCATGGGTTCCTTTCACCCATGATGACCAAGCTTTCCTTTACGTAAAATTATATGAATTAAAGTTGATTTACTCATTGGTCTTGCTTATTATGAATTTCACTACATACTATGTTGGGGTTTCATGAAATTGTGATTGTTTTAACATGTTTTGAGCTATGAATATAAAGTCTATTGTGAGATTTGATAAAGGATTTTAATGTATATTGCTTGAAGGTGTTACTAAGTATCTATTGATGGTTTTACATTAGATTTTCTAGCATGACTCCAATTTGAAATGCATGGTCTTACATTAACATTACACACCCTCCAAGTGTTTGATAAAATGTTCGGGTTATGATTTCTTGAGGAATTGAAGGTCTAATGCATGTCTTGTGAGTTGAATGACTTTATGATGATGAAAGTAATGTATGTATACAATATTACCTCTATAGTGTTAGGAGTTGACCAATCCCCACTCGGGAGGTTGTAGGCCTGGGTAACCTTGTTGAGGGGTTTGTACCTCGATCGCCTCGCTTGGGAGATGGTAGGTCCGTGCAACCATGTCAAGGGGTTTGTACCTTGATAACCACGTTGAGGGGCTTGTACTTCATCAACCATGTTTGGGGGTTTGTACCTCATCAACCATGTTGAGGGGTTTGTACCTCATCAACCAATAGATGGGTTTGTACCTCATTCGCCTCTCCAAGGGGGTGGTAGGCCTTGGATATGCACTATTGATGGTCACTCTTTACATATGTATTATGTTCTTTACAAGCATGGTTTACTACAAGCATCTTTCATACATGCCATATTGTTATATGCGACTCATTGCCTATGCTTATGCATTTCAATTATGTTACTTATCTCTTGTTGCATTACATCCTACACACTTTGTATATTCAAACGTACTAACACATACTCTGTGCCTTCATGATATCACCATGTAGGAACCGGAGCCCCATTTAGCATCCTCCTCCATATGGCTAGTACGATTTCTCCTAAGCTTGTTAGCGAGTCCTCCATTCTGTGGACGATGTTTATGATTTCAGGTTAAGTTTTAAGACTATCTTTCTTTTATGTTTGTATACATTTGGGCTAACAAATGCACCAGTAGTTTTATGGATCTGATGAACAGGGTATTTAAGCCATTATTGGATGTGTTCATGATAGTATTTATAGATGACATTTTGGTATATTCAAGATCAGAAGAAGACCATGCAAATCACTTACGACAAGTGTTACAGGTTCTTTGTGATCGACAATTGTATGCTAAATTTTCTAAATGTGAATTTTGGCTAAAATCAGTGGCATTCTTGGGTCATATTGTGTCCAATGAGGGAATAAGGGTTGACTCACAAAAGATAGAGGTTGTGAAAGATTGGCCAAGACCAACGACACCCACGGAAGTTCGAAGCTTCCTAGGTTTGACGGGTTATTACAAGAGGTTTGTAGAAGGTTTTTCTTCTATTTCTGCACCTCTAACAAAGTTGACACATAAGGCAACTAAGTTCCATTGGAATGATGCATGTGAAAGGAGCTTCCAGGAATTGAAAAATAAGCCAACTTCTGCACCTGTGCTAGTACTTCCAGAAGGAACTGAGGGGTATGCAGTGTATTGCGATGCTTCAGGAGTTGGCTTAGGTATGTACTGATATAACATGTTAGGGTAATTGCTCATGAATCTAGACAGCTATGACCATATAAGAAGAACTACCCAACACATGATCTTAAGCTGGCAGCGATTGTGTTTGCTCTGAAAATATGGCGCCACTATTCGTATGGGGTTCACATTGATATATATGCTGATCATAAGAGCATACAATACATCTTTAAGCAGAAATACCTAAATTTAAGATAGCAGAGATGGCTAGAGCAAATAAAGGATTCCAACGTTGATATACTATACCATCCGAGGAAGGAAAATGTAGTAGCCGATGCCCTGAGTCGTAAGGAAATCATGAACACTGGTGACCAGGCCATGGTAAGTCAAGGAGTAGCTACAGACCTACGTCAACTAGCCAGTTTAGGAGTTCGCCTTCTTGAAACTCCAAAGGAAGGGGTTATTGTACAGAATGCAACAACGTCTTCATTAGCAATGGAGGTGGAAGAAAAGCAGTTCGAGGATCCTATTCTACAACAGCTTAAGGAAAAGATGAGTCAAGGTATGATAAAGGGCATTGACCTTACACAAAATGGAGTACTTTACTGCCAAAATAGATTATATGTGCATGATATTATGGATTAAGAAAGAGGGTAATGGAAGAAGACCATTATTCCTGATGTTCTATCCCTCCAGGATCAACTAAGATGTACCATGACCTGAAGGGAATGTTTTGGTGGGGAGGCATGAAAAAGGACCTTGCGGAATTTGTAGCTCAATGTCCAAATTGCCAACAAGTGAAAGTAGAACACCAAAACCCAGGAGGTTATATGCAGTGTATAGAGCTTCCAACATGGAACTGGGATATGAGCAATATGGATTTTGTTACTGGGTTACCTCACTTATTGCAGATTGTGAGAAAACACTTGTGAGTAAATTTCATTTTCAATCTTGTGATTCTCATCAATCATGGATCTGCTTGATCT
>JAOTQR010076700.1:0-12860 GCA_025774065.1 Solanum ossicruentum
CAAAGCCCAATTTGTTTTGTTGTCTGTTATCATTTATTATTTTGCTTGCTACTGACCTTAATCTTTTGGTTTTAATCTGATTAAATTCCTCAGCACGACAAAACCATTTATGTTGATTTTATTTTTTAAAGGAATTGGATTTATATCTTTTAAAAAAAAATAAAATTAACTCTTAAATGTTTCTGTGAAGGGAATAAGTTTTTATGTATAGTCACCAGGAAGGAAATGATACGATTTTACAAAAAAAAAATTAATTATTTTTATATAAACTTATCATTTTTTGGTCATATGCTTCTAGCTTGGTTGAGTCTAATCAGATCTCCTTTTAAGATGAGTTGAAGTCTTTCAAATTAAATTAAATCATTTTTCAATAAATAAATAAATAATTTAAATGACGAAGTCAATTAGTCTTTTTCAAGTCAAAGTTAGTCAAACTATCTAATCGTCGGATAACCGCATTTAGCGGCCATTTCGAGTGCTTAACACCTTCTCGAAATGGAACTGTGAACCCGAACCTGAACTTTGGATTTTTAAAAGATTTTTCTGTTAGATCTTTAAAAATGCTTTAAATGGTTTCCTAATTATCCGTAAAATTAGGTGGCGACTCTGTGTCATTTTGAATTTTGAGGATTGGTTTTGCTTAAATTAATTAAGTCTGGATTAATCCTCGATCTTCGAAAATTTTCAATTATTTTAAAGTCGGTCATTTTCCGGCATAACAATCTTCAATCAGTTCTTACAATGGAAAAAGATTAGTGCTTTACAATGCTTATTAATTCATATCTCCGTTTAATGATTTATTAATGATCTTAGGTGAATTTTTAAAGTTTATTAACAAATATACCATATGATTATACGTTTCTTTCCCCTCTTTTTACATATATTCTTAACATTTAATCGTCAATAATTTAAGTTTGATTAGAGTTTTTAAAAATATGATTTTGTGAAGAGTACGGTGTATGATTACAAAGGTTAAGGGCAAAGTTTTTAGCCAATGCAAATTATGACATTCCATAATACGAAAATAAAAACGATACACTTATGAATGTGAAAAAAAATATAAAGTGACACAACAAGAAATACTATAGTAGTGTTGTTGCTTAGATAATATTAACGAGACAAAAAATAATAATAATTAAAAGTTATAAATTTTATAATTTAAAAAAAGAAGAAGAAATAAAGATTAGTTATCTATTTTTGACAGTAAAAATGTTTAATTATATAAATTATTTAAATTTTCATATTAGTAAGTAAAGTTTTTTAGAACAACATCCAATATCACGTATGTCAAAAACATGACAAGCATCTTATTAACTTGAAATTAACCTGGCAAAAGAAATAGTGTTTTTGGCATTTCCAAATGAATGATCTACTTTTTTTTATTTGTTTAAAAATTGAAGGATTTATTTTGTTTTTTGAACTTTAATTTCAATTTTTGACATGACATATTTAAAAGCACAAGATTAAAGGGTATTTTGATGTATTTAACCTAACTTTACTTTATGACCACAAGATTGAAATTTTTTTTATTCTCTTAAATTTTTTCGAAGTCAAATTAGATCATTCTTTTTAACTATAAAATAACTACTTTTATTACAACATCCGGATAAAAAAGGTAACATCAACTAATAATCGACGGGTGGATTAGATGGTAGCTAACAATTAAGAATGTCATTTTTATCAGAAAAATCAAATATTCATAAAAGTATGTTATCATATAAAGAATAAAATAAAGAAAATATGTTATTTATCTTAGTAGATACTAAGCTAAAATAATTTGCAAACTAATGTAAATCTTGGACTTGAAGGAAAAGTAAATAACATAAAATATCTTAAGATAAAAATGAGAAAGTGACAATATTCCATTATCGAAAAAGGCACAACTTTGTGATCTAAAGTTGATAATCGCTCGTTAAAAAAATTATTCATACCCTATTATTATATAAATGGTCCAAATATATTCTTCAAAATTATTATTCTCTATGTTCGTCTTTACTTGTTTACTATATTTTTTAATAAATGTATTTAAGATATTATATTTATTATAATCAAAGGGTGATTTGATAAAATCATTCTCATCATTTACTTCTTTTTAGTCTCTATGTCAAATTAATAATGAATAACTATTATTTGATGAATGGAGTATTATCATCTTTGCGGAGAATAATTTAATTATGAATTCCAACTATAGTTGTCTTATTTGACCACACATTTTCCTTACAAAACATAATTACTTTGACTAAAGGCCTATATGGATTTGGCAAAAGTCCAACAACGCGTAATAAAAAGGGCAAATAGATACTTTAAGAGGTATGTATATAAATATTAATTCCCCTTCTTCCATACAACTCCAAAAAATCAAATCACAAATACATCCAATTTCTCATCTTAACACAAACATTAATTATGTGACGACACACATACCAAAAAAATGAAGAAAATGGCTACGTCTATATTCAATTTTTTTGTAATATTTCTTATTTTATCAGTATTTGCGCATAGCGAATCGAAGACCTTAGGATTATCGTCCACAGCCGATTTCCAAGAGACGGGTCATGAGGTACGAGTAGGGGTGAATAAAATCAAATCGAAAATTGAATCAAACCATCGTGGTCGGAGCGTCAGGCAGATGTTCAAACCCAATCCTTCGCCAACAGCAAATACTCGTGATTATCAGTACGTATATATATAGACATTTTTTTGAATATTAAAATTTTAATTTTAAAATATTAAATTATTCTAATTTATTTGATTAGTTTTGAATATTAGTCAAGTTTCAACACTATAGAAGTGAAAAGACATAGTATATAAAATAAAATGAAGAAAATATATATTTTTTTAATAAAAGATTTCTAACCATAAATTATTTTTGTATTGAACGCAGATTTAGAAGTCCGCCTCCCATTATCATGAAATAAGGAAGAAGCTCGTCCTGAAGAACCAAAACCTTGGATGATGTATAAAAGTATAAAAAAAATAATATTGTTTTTGTAGTTTTTTTTTCGTGGGGGTGGGGGAGAATGAATGTACAACAGCAATATTATCCGAATGTTTCAAAGGTTCCCGCCCATTACAGAATAAGGAAGAATCGGATGTATGTAGCCTGACCCTATGTTTAAAAATATAGCGCGACTGTTTGGGGAGAATGCATGTAATGTGTAAATTTAAATTCTTTTGGAAAACTGGTGAAATCAATTGTCGAATTCTTAGAAGAGAGAAGTGATATGTTCTTTTCTTGCAAATTTTATTAAGTGATCAAAGAATCAATAAGAGATCAAAACAATACCACATTATCAAATTGTTTACTCTAGGATCGATTCGACAGGATTGCATGTCTAAAGTCAAACTTTAGAGAGGGGTCTTAAAATTTTTTTTATAACCATCATATATATGTTTATTCAAAATCTACTCTTCTAGACCTTTTTAGATACGAAGTCATTAATTATTATTTTATAATCAATTTGTTTTAATAATTCTTTTTCATTTGATAATACAATTAATTCATTCAATTTTTCTTGAGAAAATTGTTGATATTAGATAAAAATTGTTGATATTCAATTTTTCTTGGAAACGCTTCAATGGGTTGCCACATGATTTGAGTCATTAATTATGGAGCGAATTTTTTCATTTTCCGATAACAGGATTGTTGTAATTCCATTAATGAGCTTGAAAGATGAAAGATGTTCACTATATATTCATTTGGCACAAAAATTAATTAAGAATCTGAAAATATATCAAATCTCGCCTATTTAGTATAGGTTATTTAAACATACAAAAAAATGAATAATAATATTTAATGATAAAGATAAAATAGATATAAAATAATAAATTATTTATTAATTTTATAAATTAAATAAATATCCTTGAACATTTTAAAATAATACAATGAATAAATAAAGATACGAGTAATCAATTCCTTCATTTTTTTTGTTTCCTTGTTTGACTGGAGATTATATCTATTCACACACATAGCTTTGACTCAAAATTAGGGGCGGTTGGTACAACGCCGCGTCACTGAAAAATGAGTATTTCAAAGATATATAGTAAATAAATTCACTCTTTGAGTCTTCTTCCTCACAATTACAACAACCCACATACCTTAAAAACACTCAATTTAAAATGAAGAAAATTGCTATTGCTTCATTCAACTTTGTTGTAATATTTCTTATTTCATCATCGTGTTTGCAAAGTGAATCAAGGAACTTAAACTTGTCCTCGAATGTCATTTTCGAAGCGAATATGGGTTTAATCAGAGGTCGGAGTAACAGAGAGATGCCGATTAAACCCCATCCTTCGCCTACGGCAAATAGCCGTGGTCGTCAGTACGGATTTAACTATAAAACCCTTTTAGTTTTACTTCTCTTTTCTTTTCGTGCTTGTTGTTTTTATGTAATGTTTTGAGATAAGGGTTCAGAAACAGCCTCTCTACCTCTGTGTAGTAGCGGTAAGGTCTGCATACATTACACCCTCCCAGACTTCACTTCTATCGGTATGTTACTGTTGTTGTTTGTTTTTTATGTAATATTTCTAACAGTAAATTATTTTTCTTATTGTCTCACAGAGTGTCTAGTCCGCCACCACCGGTGATCATGAAATAAGGAAGAAGTTGATCATGAAGAACCAAACGCAGTCAAATTTTCCAACAACGCCATATTGAATTAGAGGGAAATTCGAATTTTGAATTTATGAGTTTTGAGTTTTAAATAACACGTTGTACTGTATTTTTAAGAAATTGAAATATAGAGTTTGAACAAAAATTAGTAATTTTTGTCAAACTCTATTCCTGTAGTGCATGATATAAGTATAATTTTCTTATTTGTATCCAGCACTTTCTATGTAATTTTGAAAACTAAGTGATCAATAAATTTGAATGGAAAAAATCATTTTATAAGGATTTATGTATCTTATTTAATTAAATCTAAAAGTTATGTCTATGCTCCCAATATAGTTCATTATTTTAATTGGTGACATTTTATTGATTTAATCATAATCTAGAAATTTTAGTGAGCGTTTCTAAAACGAGTACTTTGAATTGTTTTGTCACAAACTAGTATTTTATTATTGGCATGATAAAATTATGATGGACCTCTGCTTGTCTTGATATGAAATCTAGAAAATTATATTTATTTTTCCAATAATATATGTCTTTCATTAGCTTAGAGTGTCATCATCACATCAAGGTTCAAGTTCTGATGTATTAAGACCTAACACATCTTTATATGAATAAAACATTGAATTCAAAGTTTTCATACACTACATAAATAATATAATAATAGCTAAGCAAATCGATGAGCTCTAATAAAAATTGTTAAAGTCAGTTCCATTAATTTGCCGCCTTTCTCTGAAAAATGCATGACAGTTGTAGTGCAAAATTACATATTTTTCTTTTCCTTTCCTTGTTTAAGCAAAGATTCTCCATTCGGTAAATCGTATTAGTAGTATCTTATTTGATATATTTTTTCAATTTAAATCGCGTGTTAAATTATTAAAATTTCAACCTATTTTTGTATATCCTTTAGTCATATATGACTGAGTCACGAACATATATGAAAAGACATAGACATACATAACTGAATGTTTAGCAAATTTTCCATACACCTCAATAAAGAATGCTTGAACTTTATTTTGAAAGCCATACTAAATATCAGGCAAAAATTTTCACAGTCGGATGGAGCCAAAGATTTACTATTTTTTGGCTATGGGGTATGATGGAATAAAGCAAAATTACTCTTTAAACTGTCTGCACTTCTTTCAATTGTGAAGTGGCAGTTAGTCAATGCAACTTTCGACGCTCATCATGGGTCATCCGAAAACAGTCGATCTATATTTTAAACATAGGGGTCAGGCTGCATACATCCGAACTCCTTTTACCCGCCAATGAGCGGGAACCTTTGAAGCAATGGGAAAATATTGTTGTTGTTACTAAACATCAGGCAAAAAAAGTTATATGCTTGACCTTTTATAAGGCACACTTTCAAATGTGAATGTCTGAAATTATGAATTTTCAAACATAATTATTTAACGTTTAATTCGAAGAGAATGAACCTGTAAAAAGAAATATGAATCGAATACTAATTAAATAACAATCTCAAAATAATATTTTCACTTCTTCATGTATAACTAATGCACGCCTAATAAGTTGACTCAAACTTGTTAGTTTGCAAGAACAGCAACCCATTATTGAAAAGCAAAATGACTATTTTAAAAGAGATTAACTAGTATCCACCGATGGTGGATAATAAAATTACACGATCAGCTATGTTTTAGACTTTTAGTTAAATAATAAATAGTATCACATATTACTTATTATTTAAATTAAAATAAGTATTAAAGGTAAGTTGAACTCTTAATTAATGGGAGGAGTATGATTAGGATTCTTACTAATTGACTTATCAAAAATAAGAAAAGATTTTTCCATCCCCAGTTTCATCTTCACGCCTTCAATACCATTGAAGCAACTTGCGCACATAATTGAAGCAATTTGAGACAATCATCAGTACAAACATCGTCCATGCCCCGTTGTTTCATTGCCATTCTTAGATGTGAGACTAATCAACACATCATTTCATACCCTAAATTGAATCTCTAAATGAGTATGAACTAATTGCAAGTGTCTCGGTTGAAACTTAAACCCTTGTTTGGAATAGGATGTTTGTGTTGGAAAAACAAATTGAAAAGGTAAACAAGAAGCTCATGAAGATTCTCAGTACCTTCAACACTAATCTAGAGAAAAATCAAGGTATATAAAGATCCATCTTTACAAAAAATATCTAGCTTTGCTTGTGAATGAAAAAATTATAACACAAGAAACAGAGCATCTAACATTTTCTATCACTACATTTTGTGAGACATTTATGCACAACAGCCAAAAATCTGAGAATTTCCTGAGATCTCTGTTTCCCTCAAATTAGACAACTAATTCATTTTGGGTGAAGATCCTGGACGGAAAAGTAAATCGAGCTGAGAAGGAACGATAAAGTTGTTGAAATTGAACCTTGATCAACATTCTGCGAAGCAACTTTGAAGCAATTTGAGATAATCATCAACATAAAGGTGTATTCTTCGCAATGTGAAAAGGTGTCATGTTACAATATATGAAGAACTATATATTTTTTGTGACGAAGAATAAAATCAATCATGAAACATAGAAATTAAACTAAATAATAAGCAAAGAAAACCCTATCAATTTCAAACGTTTCTACAATCAGATTGATAGAGTAAAAACTCAAAATACACTCAAATTTAGCAATAAAGTGCAGGGATACTTGCTACTGTATCCACATATCTTGCTATCAACATCACTGGTAACTTGGTAGCAAAGCAAATATTTTTAGTAATTGGTATCTCATGCTTAGCTAATTGAATATAAAGGCATTGTTTGCTAGTTTTTCTTTCATTGACTGTTCTTTCCAGTTCCAATTTTTAATGCGAAGGTAGCTCTAGGTCATGGGTTCTGCCTTCTGTTATGAATGTGAACTACTTGATTTTTTCTAAAAAAAAATTTCACATAAGAAACTCCCGCAACAATTAACAGTCCAAAACTGCATTAATAATCCTTTTCAATAAGTACGGAAAAGCAACACTTGCTATTTCTGCCAAAAAATTATATGTATTTGTGATGCTTCCTTCCACAAATCTAAAGTTTGATGCTTCTCAAAGTATACTAATGCTTTGGAGAACTATGAAGACAAAAAAGTTGTTTGCAACATGGCCTATACTGAGGGTATAGTCTGTCCATAAAAATTCAACTTTAGCTTATTCCCATGAGTACTGTTCATTTTTTGAGCTTGTTCTGTCTTGCCGAGGAGCTTGTTTGTAGTAACCATTCTCTTGATCCGCCATAGTTGCAGTCACCTCCATCTTGACCACCTCTTCCAAAACCACGGCCACCATAGCGCCCTCTTCTATCCATGGAGTAGCTAACCCTGCCTCTACCCCTTCCTCTTCCTTGAATTAAGTTGTTTCTGTTTGGTCTCCTCCGTTCAATGTATAATTGGTGTCCACCAATCTGAGTAGTAGATGCCTCAATCGCATTCTGAACCCCAGACACATCTTCAAATTCAACAAATGCACAACATACATCAATGTCCTTTCGCGTTCTAGTGGCAACAACGTCAGGCTTTAGTTTACCAAACTTTTTGAGTTCCTCCTCAATTTCATAGACAACCATGATTGTAGGAACATTTTTCACATATACAGACTTGACTTCAACTGTGAAAAGTTCAAAAAGGAAAATCATGAAAGCATCACTACAATGAGGTCCTCAAAAAAGAATACACATTCCCGAGAAGACAGGATGAGTACATTATGTCATACTATGAGAAACAGACGTCTGGTAGGATTTTATGGGCCAAGGAATAGGAAATAGATGATTTTAGTAGTTTTATAAGGGTGTTAGCCTACGAAATTTGGTGCTGCAGCGGACTCCGACGCAACTTTCCTAAAAAATCATGCGGATGGATCCGCTATGAGCCTGGCAAGAGGCCCAGGTGGATCGGCAGCGATGGGAGATGCCAGGTAGGATTTTATGGGCTAAGGAATATGAAACAGGCGATTTTGGATGTTTTCTATGGTTGCTAGCCCACAGACTCTGGCGTTGTAGGCGGATCCGGTGCAACTTTCCTGAAAAATCATACAAGTAGATCGGCAACGAGCTTGGCAAGTGGCCCAGGTGCCCAGGCGGCGACGGGGGGACGCCTGGTTGGAATTTATGGGTCAAGGAATAGGAAACAAGTGATTTCAGTAGTTTTCTATAGGTATTAGCCCACAGATTCTATTGCTACATGGGGTTCTGGTGCAACTTTCTCAAAAAAACATATGAGTGGGTCCTCAACGAGCATAACAAGAGGTCCAGGTGGTCCGACGGTGTTAGGGTACGCGTGATAGGATTTTATGGTCGAAGGAACAAAAACTAGGCGACTTCTATTGTTTTCTATGGGAATTAGCCCATCGATTCTAGTGCAGCAGGGGGCTCCGGTGCAACTTTCTTGAAAAATCATACAAGTGGGTCTTCAACTAGCTCGAAAAGAGGCCCAAACGGCCAGGCGGTGATGGCGGGGGAGAGGGGGATGCCTGGTTGGATTTTATGTGCCAAGAAACAGAAAACAGATGATTTCGACAGTTTTCTGTAGGTGTTAGCCCATGAATTTTGGCACTGCAAGGGGCTATGACAGAACTTCCCCAAAAATATATACGAGCAGATTCGCAACGAGCCCAGCAAAAGACCCAGGTGGCCCGGTGGCATCGGGGGATGCTTGGTAGGATTTTATAGGCCAAGGAGAAGAAAATGGGTGATTTTGGTAATTTTCTGAGGGTGTTAGCCTACAGATTCTGTCACTACAGGGGTTCTGATGCAACTTTCCTGAAAAATCATACAAGTGGGTTCGTAACGAGTCCAACAAGAGGCATAGGTTGATTTGCGGTGGCGGGGATGCCTGGTATGATTTTATGGGTCAAGGAATAGGAAAAAAATGATTTCATCTATTTTCTATGGGTGCTAGCCCACAGATTCTGGCACTGCAGGAGGCTCCAGGTCAACTTTTCTAACAAATTATGTGAATGGGTCCACAACAATCCTGATAAGAGGCCTCAGTGTCTTGACGACGGCGGGGGATACCTGGTAGGATTTTATGGGCCAAGGAACAGGAAACAGGTAATTTCAGCAGTTTACTGTGGGTATCCATGGATATTGGCGTTGTAGGGGGCTATGTCACAAATTTCTCAAAAATCATATGAATGGGTCTGCAACGAGCGCGACAAGAGGACCAGGTGGCTTGGTGGCAGCAGGGGACGCTTGGTAGGATTTTATGGGCCACAGAATAGGAAACAGGAGATTTCAACAGTTTTCTAAGGGTGTTAGCCCACAGATTCTAGTGCTGCAAGGGGCTCCGATGTAACTTTCCTGGAAAATCAGACGGCTGTGTCCGCAACAAGCCCAACAGGAGGCCCTGGTAGACTGGCGGCGGCAGGGGATGCTTGGTAAGATTTTATAAGCCAAAGAATAGGAAACATACAGTTTCAAATTTTTTCTGCGAGTTTAGCCCACAGATTTAACCACTGCATAGGGCTCTGATGCAGCTTTCTCAAAAAATCATATGAATGTGTCCGCAACGAGCATGGCAATAGACCAGTGCGGCTCGGAGGTGGCGGAGGGGACACCTAGTTGGAGTTTATGGGCCAAAGAATAGGAAATCAGTGATTTTGATAGTTTTCTGTGGATGTTAGCCCATAGATTTTTGCGTTGTTAGGGGCTCTGGCACAAATTTCTCAAAAAAACATGCAAGTGGGTCCCTAACAAGCCCAGCAAGAGAACCAGGTGGCCCGGTGGTGTTCGGGGATGCCTGGTAGGATTTTATGGGTCAAGGAACAAAAACCAGGCAATTTTGATAGTTTTTTATGGGTGTTAGCCCACAGATTCTCGCGCTGCATGGGGCTCTGGCGTAAGATTACAAAAAAAATCATACAAGTGGGTCTGTAACAAGTCAGGCTAGAGGCCCAAGTGGCCCGGCGGTGTTGGCGAAGGCCTAGTAAGATTTTATGGGCCAAAAAAGCTGAAACAAGTGATTTTGATAGTTTTTTGTGGGTGTTAGCCAATGAATTGTGGTGCTGGAGGGCACTCCTGCACAACTTTCTTAAAAAACCATACGAGTGGGTCCAAAACTAGGCCGGTAAGAGGAGTAGGTGGCTCAGCAGTGGTGGAGACGTTTGGTAGGATTATACGATTTTTTGGAAATCTTTAGTCGGACCCCACACAGTGCCAGAATCTATGGGATAATACCCACAAAAAACTATCAAAATCACCTATTTTGATTTCTTTGGCCCATATAATCCTAGTAGGCCTCCGCTAACGTCGTTGGGCCACTTAAGCCTCTTGCCGGGCTCTTTGTCGACCCACTCGTATGATTTTTTGGGAAACTTGTATCGAAACCCTATGCTGCGCCAGAATCCATGGCTAACACCCACATAAAATTATCAAAATTGCCTGTGTCGGCTTCCTTGGCCAATAAAATCCTACCAGGCCTCCTCCAACACCGCTAGGCCACTTGGGCCTCCTGTTGGGCTCATTACGGACCCACTAGTATTATTTTTAGGGAAACTTGTGTCGGAGCCCCATGCAACGCTAGAATTCATGGGCTAACACCCACATAAAACTTCCAAAATTGCTTGTTTTGGCTTCTTTGGCCTATAAAATGCTACCAGGACTTCGACAACACCACCAAGCCACCTGGGCCTCTAGTTTGGCTTGTTACGGATCCATTTGTATGATATTTTGGGAATCTTGTGTTGGAGCCCCATGGAGCGCTAGAATCTGTGGCTAACACCCACAAAAAACTACTGAAATCGCCTTTTTGGGGTTTCTTGGCCTATAAAATCCTACCAGGCTTCCACCAACACCGCCGGGCCACCTGGGCTTCTTGTTGAGCTTGTTGCGGACCAACTCGTATAAAGTTTGGGAATCATGCACCAGATCCCCATGCAGCGCCAAAATTCGTAGGCTAACACCCACCGAAAGCTGCCAAAATCGCTTATTTTGGTTTCCTTGGCCCATAAAATCCTACCAGTCCTTTGCTAACACCCCCGGGCCACCTGGGCCTCTTGTTGGGCTCATTGAGGAACCACTTATATGATTTTTTGGGAATGTTGCATCGGAGCCCAATGCAGCACTAGAATCCGTGGGCTAACACCTACAGAAAATAGTAAAAATCACCTGTTTAGGCTTTCTTGGCCCATAAAATCCTACCAGGCCTCCGCTGACACCGTCGGGCCACCTTGACTGTTTATTAGGCTTATTGCAGACCCACTCGTATAATTTTTCGAGAATCTAGCCCCATGCATCATTAGTATATGTGGTCTAACACTCATAGAAAACTATCGAAATTGTCTGTTTCGGCTTCCTTGGCCAATAAAATCCTACCAGGCCTCTGCCAACGCCTCTGGGCCACCTGGGCCTCTTGCCGAGCTGGTTGCGGACCAACGTGTATGAATTTTTTGGAATATTGTGTCGGAGCCTCATGCAACGCCAGAATTCGTTGGCACACAACCATAGAAAAAACTGTTGAAATCGTCTGTTTCAGTTTCCTTTGCTCATAAAATCCTACCAGGCCTCTGCTAATGCCGCCGGGTGACTAGTGCCTCTTGTCGGGATCGCTGTGGACCCACTCATATGAATTTTTGGGAATCTTATACTGGAGCCCTATGTAGTGCTAGAATCTATTGGCTTACACCCACAGAAAACTACCAAAATTGTCTAGTTCGGCTTCTTTGGCCCATAAAATCCTACCAGGCCTCCGCCAATGCTGCCGGGCCATCTAGACCTCTTGCCAGGCTCGTTGTGGACTAACTTGTATGATTTTTCGAGAATCTTGTTCTGGAGCCCCATGCAGCGGCAGAATCCGTGGGCTAACACCCACATAAAACTGTTGAAATGGCCTATTTCGGCTTCTTTCGCCATAAACTCCTACCACGGCTCCGCCAACCCTGCGGGCCACCTAGGCCTCTAACTGACCACGTTGCAAACCCGCTTATGTGATGTTTCGAGAATCTTGCGCCAAAACCCCATGCAGCGCCAGAATCCGTGGCATAACAACCACAAAAAACTGTCGAAATCGCATGTTTCGACTTCCTTAGCCCATAAAATCCTAGTAGGCCTCCTCCAACATCGCCTGGCCACCTGGGTCTCTTGTTGGGCTCTATATGGACCCACTCGTATTATTTTTTGGGAAACCTATGCCGAAGCCACACGCAGCATCAGAATCCGTGGGCTACCACCTGCAGAAAATTGCCAAAATCGCTTGTTTCGACTTCCTTGGCCCATAAAAAGCTACAAAGCATTCACCAACACCGTGGGGCCACTGGGCCCC
>JAOTQR010076701.1:0-12859 GCA_025774065.1 Solanum ossicruentum
TAATACATATATATATATATATATATATATATATTACATATATAATTCACTCTTAATATATAGTACAGTTGCTATAGATGATAAATATTTTCTGAATATGGTATACCTAGATAATAAATTAAAATATATATTTAAAAATAGTAAATATTTTATTTTTAAAAAAAACTCAAAAAGGTAATTATCCCAATTAATATCTATGGACTATAGCCTTTATTACCACCCAAAATTGTAAAGTCAATTTTAAAATAATATGTTAAAAGGAAATAATGTCGGATTGACTTAGTCTCGAGTTGGTTTTTTAAAGTTAAAATCAAACCAAACTAAATATAGTTGAGTTTTTTTTCCAATACCAAACCAAATCAAACTAAATCATTAGTCGAGCTTTTTATCTAGAGTTGACTCGATTTGCAGTTAGATTTGATTTTCGATTTGATTTTGTTCACCCTTACCTATATATATGTGCTAGGTGTAGTTATATAATATCATATTATTATTAACTTAATATTCTTTCATAAAAAATAATATGATGACCGAGTATTTTTAATTCACTACAAACTACTTAATATGTTTAACAAATAAAAAATCATAATCGTAATTTGATAATATCGGCACGTCACGTGGGTTACTATACCAATTTTTGTTTAAAACTTTTTATTTGTGAATAACATTGATCGGACAAGATAAATATCTTGACATTGTCTCCTCTAAATATATTCAAATATAAGCGAGTACTTCCTCTAATCTGACCTTGGCTCAATGTAATCGGAAGTTCAATTAAAATTTTAATCAGATTAATAAAATCTAAATAAACTTTATAGGTATCTATTTGTTTTTTTTTTGACAACCAACCTTATAGGTATCTATTTAAAATTATTTTTCTTATACTTTTGAATGCAAATTACTACTTAACATTTTTCTTTTTTTTTTTTAAATGATTTCTTCTTCTTTTTCAATTATTACTTTTAAATACAATTTTATCAATTCAACATCCGAAAACATCTTTTTACTGAAGCAATCATTATATGAATTATTAATATAATTCTATAAGTAACAAGTTGATAAATTTAAATATAAGAGTAAAATTCATACAATCTAATTTAAGAAGTTGATAACTTTGTTTTAATACACATTAATATGCTTGTTATGATGCATGAAAATTCTTTTAAAAAATAATTATAAATCACTTTGCTCAACACACTTCAACTACTGATATATATATATTTTTCACAGAGTATTACTCTAACTTATAAAAAATTTGAAAAAGGAGATTACAAAAGGAATTAAAAAGACTAAAATAATTAATATGAGTACTAGGAGAGACAACGCAAGAAAAAACAATATTTATTCGATTTCTTCTATTTGAGTGGAGTTAAAGAGAATAAGACAATAATTTTTTTTGAAAAAAAATAATGTACTTTTTATCATATATAATCATTTTTTCCATAACAAAGAATCAAGACATATTCAATCTTAATAAAACATATAAAGCTCGAATAACATCATATCATCGTGTAACACGTTTAAGTATATAAAAACATTTTTCTATTTCTATTAAGTATGTATAAAAATCTGACCAGCAGTTTATGCATTTGTGGTCTCAATGCAAGCACACGAATATTTAACGACTTCTGATTCATGTTAGTGGTTCTAAGTCAAAGGAACCCCACCTATTGATTTATCTTTCTTTGAGTATCAAGGATATTTTATCATCATTTTTCTTCTTGTGTTATTGACTGATCATATAATCCTTCAATTATTTCAAATGGCAACTCCTCTATTTTGTCCTTTCCTATCGAACTTGCGTAAATTAAACAACTTTAAAAGAAATGTTATAATTGCATAAACTTGTGTATTTAGGCTTAGTTCGTTAAGTTGATGAGTGCTTTTAAGTCATATGTAGCACGTGAATGACACATTTTTGTATGTGAAACAGAAGGGGTCTATTTAAGCTTAATTCGTCAAGTTGAGGGGTCTTTTTAAGCCTATAAATAATTTAGGGATAAAACTAATAATTCGTGTCAAGTTCGAATTTATTTTTAATACTTCTTACTAAATAAGTTAATTTTCTTGCTTTGGTGAGTGGGAGCTGTGTGTGGGGTCCAGCCCTTTTTGTTTTGTTAACAAAACAAATTCAAGTAGTCAAACTTGACAGCTTATTCTTGCAAATTATAAAGTTGGCAACTTGTTTAAAGTTGTTAAGTTCCTGCAAATTGTTTTTCAATTTGCAGGTTGCTTTGTCACCCACCAAAAAAATACTCCTATAAAAAGGAGTAATTTCCTCTTCATTCTTCACACCAAGAAAGAGAGAAAAATACAGAGAGCAACAGAGCGAAAATAAATATTCTTCTTCTGTGAGGTATACCATAGACTATAAAATAAAATAGTCTTTGAGAAAAATTAAAGTGTGTGCTTAGAAAATATTTTTCCTTAAAAGAAATAGCGTGTCCACTATTTTTGGTGTTTTTCTCTGAAAGCCTACTATTCGTAATAGTAGAAGAAATTGTACACTTGTGCCTACTATTTATAATAGTAAATGAAACAAAATAGAAGTATTGATTTGTGGACGTAGCCAAAAAGTGTTGGGGTGAACCACGCTAAATATTTGGTGTCGTGATGTTCTCATTTTTCATATTATTGTGCCATATTTATTTTTGGTTGATTCCTTATTTTTTTCCAACAAACTAGTATCAGAGTCGAGGTTCTGTCTGAGTATGATCTGTGGTTGCAGTATAGTCTGAACTTCCACATCAGAAAAGAATTACTTTGGTAAAGTAATTTTGTGAGAAAAATAATGGAAGCCAACACTAGTAGAATGATTACTTTGAATGACACTAATTATGTCATTTGGAAGGAAAAAATGGAAGATCTACTTTATGTTAAGAATTTTTATCAATCAATCTTTGCTACTAAAAAGCTTGAAAATAAAACAGGTGAAGAGAGAAATCTGTTGCATAGACAGGTGTGTGAATTTATTAGAAAATAGGTTGATGATAATGTGTTGAACCATATTTCTGGGGAAATACATGCTCGTACCCTATGAGAGCATCTTGAAAGTTTGTATGCTCGGAAGACTGGGAATAATAAAATGTTGTTGATAAAATAGATGTTAAGTTTAAAATATATTGATGATTCTCTGATGACAGATCACTTGAATAATTTTCAAGGAATCATGAACCAGTTGTCTGCTATGAGCATTAAATTTGATGAAGAAATTCAAAGCTTGTTTCTACTTGGTTCCCTACCAGATTCTTGGGAAACATTTAGAATGTCATTTATCAAATTCTGCTTCAGATGGTGTAATTTCTATGGATCTTACCAAGAGTAATGTGTTGAACGAAGAGATGAGAAGAAAATCTCAAGGTTCTTCTTTGTCAGATGTCCTAATAGCAGGTTCTAGGGGAAGAAACAAAAATTGTGGTTCTCTCAATAGAGAATACAGCAGAAACAAATCTAGAGGCAAACTTAAAAATATTGAGTGCTATCATTGTGGCATGAAAGGGCACACAAAGAAGTTCTGCCGGAAATTGAAAAAGGAGAACATAGAAAAAAAAAAGAAGAAGGCAATGAAAATTGTCGTGCCACCATTGCAACCGAAGATCTTCTTACTGTTCTTGATGCTAATCTGATGAATATTTCTTGTGATGAGTCAAGGTGGGTTGTTTATACTGGTACCTCATGTGACATTTAGGAAAGATTTTTTCTCTGCCTATACACCAGGTGACTTTGGAACCTTGAGTATGGGTAATGAGACTATGTCTAAAGTGGTTGGTATTGGTACTATTTGTTTAGAAACTAGCGTTGGCACTAAACTAGTTCTGAACAATACAAAGTATGCACCTGATGTTCGTCTACATCTCATTTCTGTTGGAGTATTAGATGATGAAGGATATGTCAGTACCAATGATGGAGGAAAATGGAAACTCATTAAGGGTTCCTTCATTGTGGCTCGTGGAAAAAATGTTGTGGTCTATACTAGACTACGACTTCTACTTGTGGCAATATGGTGAATGCAGTTGAGGACGATAAATCTTCAACATTATGGCATAAGAGACTTAGCCACATTAGTGAGAAAGGACTCAATGTTCTAGCCAAGAAGAAATTGTTGTCGGATTGCAAAAGTGCTAAATTAGAAAAGTGTGAGCACTGCCTGGCTGGAAAGCAAAATAGAGTTTCCTTCAAGTCTAATCCTCCTTTAAGAAAGACAGAGTTGCTTGAATTGGTGCACTCTGATCTATGTGGTCCAATGAACACAAAGACTTTGGGTAGTGCCCTTTATTTTGTCACTTTCATTGATGATTGCTCGAGAAAACTTTGGGTATATGTCTTAAGACTAAATACCAAGTGCTAGGTGTCTTTAAGCAGTTTCAGGCTTCAGTTGAGAGAGAAACTGGAAAGAAACTGAAATATATTTGTATTGATAATGGTGGTGAATATTGTGGACTATTTGACGAATATTGCAAGCATCAAGGTATTAGACACCAAAAGATTCCTCCTAAGACTCCTCAGCTTAATGGCTTGGCAGAAAGGATGAATAGGACCTTGATGGAGAGAGTTAGATGTTTGCTTTCTAAAGCAAAGTTTCCAAACTCCATTTGGGGGGAGGCATTATTGACCGCTGCACATGTAATTAATCTATCTCCTACTGTGGCTTTGCAAAGTGATGTTCCAAACAAAGTTTGGTATGGCAAGGATGTTTCCTATGACCATTCGAGGGTCTTTGGTTGCAAAGCATTTGTACATGTGTCAAAAGATGAGAGGTCAAATACCAATACAAGATAGTGCATCTTGGTTGGATATGGCCTTGATGGATTTGGTTACAGGCTATATGATCCAATTGAAAAGAAGCTTGTGAGAAGCCGCGATATCGTCTTCATGGAGAATCAAACAATTGAAGACATTGAGAAAGCGAAGAAGCTGGAATACTCCAGTTTTGATGGTGTGGTTCATTTTGATAAAGTGCCTCATGAAAGTGTGCATGATGTTGGCAGGCTCGATGATCAAAACGATGCCCATGTTCATGATCAACATATTGATATTGATAATAACAATGATGGTGTTATTAATGATCCTCCAACTCATGAAGTTGTGGATGAATCAAATATTCCTCTCAGGAGATTGACAAGACAGCATGTTCCCTCATCTCGTTATTCATCAAATGAGTATATTTTACTCACTGATAAGGGAGAACCTGAATTTTATAAGGAGGCCATGGAAAATGAACAAAGGGGTAAATGGATAGAGGTCATGCAAGATGAGATGAAATCCTTGCATGAGAACTATACTTATGAGTTGGTAAAATTGCCTAAGGGCATGAAAACTTTGAAGAATAAGTGGGTGTTCAAAATTAAAATTGAAAAACATACCCATAAGCCCAGATACAAAGCTAGATTGGTTGTTAAGGGATTCAGTCAAAGAAAGGGTATTGACTTTGACAAAATATTTTCACTTGTCGTGAAAATATCCTCTATTCGTACAGTTCTTGGTCTGGCTGCTAGTCTAAATTTAGAGATTAAGCAGATGGATGTGAAAATGACTTTTTTTCATGCTGACCTAGAAGAGGAGATTTATATGGAACAATCTGAGGGCTTCAAAGTAAAAGGTAAAGAAAATTTTGTGTGCAAACTCAAAAAGAGTCTATATGGCCTGAAGCAAGCTACTAGACTTTGGTACAAAAAGTTTGAATCTGTTATGAGGGAGCAAGGCTACCAGAAGACTTCCTCAGACCATTGTGTGTTTGTACAAAAATTTTCTAATAATGATTTATCATCTTATTGTTGTATGTGAATGATATATTGATTGTGGGAAAGGATACTTCCAAAATTGACGAGCTGAAAAATGAGCTGTATAAGTCTTTTTCTATGAAAGACTTGGGCCATGCCAAACTAATTTTGGACATGAGGATCGCTCGTCTCAAAGATGAAAGGAAGATTTATTTGTCACAAAAGAAGTATATTGAACATGTGTTGGAGCACTTCAATATGAAAAATGCTAAGCTTGTTAGCACACCTATTGCTAGTCATATGAAGTTGAGCAAGAAGATATGCCCAACAACAAAGGAGGAAAAAGAGAATATGGGTAAAATTCCATATTCATCTGTCGTTGGAAGTCTAATATATGCAATGGTATCCACTAGACCTGATATTGCTCATGCAGTTGGTGTAGTAAGCAGATTTCTCGATAATCCAGGAAAAGAACATTGGGAAGCTGTGAAGTGGATACTCAGGTATCTGAAAGGAAGCTCAAATGAATGTTTATGTTTTGGAGGCTTTAGTCCAATTCTAACAGGCTATACAGATGTTGATATGGCTAGTGACCTTGATAACCGAAAATTCACTACTGGATATTTGTTTACTTTTTCAGGGGGAGCTATATCATGGCAGTCAAAGTTGCAGAAATGCGTTGCACTATCTACAACTGAAGCCGGATATTTTGTAGCTACTGAAGCTAGCAAAGAGATGTTATGGCTTAAACAATTCCTTCAAGAGCTTGGGCTGTAGCAGATGGAGTATGTCGTCTATTTTGATAATCAAAGTGCAATAGATTTGAGCAAGAACTCGATGTACCATGCAAGGACAAAACATATATATGTGAGATATCACTGGATTCGAGAAAAGATAGTGAACAAATCTATGCAAGTTGAAAAGATCTCTACAAATGAAAATCCTGTAGATATGCTGACAAGATTGTGACAAGAGAAAAGTTCAAATTATGCGAAGAACTTGTTGGCATGAGCTCTTTCTGAGAAGATGGAGATACCTCCTTTCGGAAATGGGTCTGGAGGGGGAGATTTGTAGGGTCCAACCCCTTTTCTTTTGTTAACAAAAAAAATTCAAGTAGTCTAACTTGACAGCTTATTCTTGCAAATTGTAAGGTTGGCAACTTGTTCAAAGTTGTCAAGTTCCTACAAATTGTTTTTCAATTTGCAGGTTGCTTTGTCATCTACCAAAAAATTACTCTTATAAAAAGGAGTAATTTCCTCTTCATTCTACATCAAAAAGAAAGAGAGAAAAATACAGAGAGCCACAGAGAGAATAAATATTCTTCTTCTGTGAGGTATACCATAGACTATAAAATAAAATGGTTTGTGAGAAAAATTAAAGTGCGTGCTTAGAAAATATTTTTTCCTAAAAGAAATAGCGTGTCCACTATTTTTGGTATTTTTCTCTGAGAGCCTACTATTTGTAATAGTAGAAGAAATTGTACACTTGTGTCTACTATTTGTAATAGTAGAAGAAATAAAATAGAAGTGTTGATTTGTGGACGTAGCCCAAAAGTGTTGGGGTGAACCCCGTTAAATATTTGCTGTCGTGACTTTTCCATTTTTCATATTATTGTGCCATATTTATTTTTGATTGATTTCTTATTTTTTTCCAACACTGTGTTCATGTTTCGACTCTAAGTGAGCTTTTCTATTCCAACAAACTAACTTGAAATATAAAATATTAGAACCTAACCAACTAATTAAATGAAGATATGTAATTATTATTGTCAATTATAAAATTATATAGACAATTTGATTCAATTGTATTTTTCTTAAAACTCAAATTAAATAAATATTAATAAAAAGTAATAAATAAATAATATTTGAAGCATGATTCTCTGTCTAAATTTTCATTTCCATTCAAGGTAAATGATACAAAAAGTTATTTTTTGATATTTAGAATCAAAACAAAAAAGTATTAATTTTTCTTTCTTTATAATTATTTTTCATGAACATCCTTTTGTTGGGAAGCATGTAAGGTAGATGTTGCGTTCAAATGGATACGTAAGTGTATGCAATCGTGCAAGTAATAAAATGACTCTTTTTAAGAGTTGGATTCAAATTCGCAAGGACTTGTCAAGTAATTATTTATTAAATTATATAATTTTAACTATTTATTTAAGCATAGATTTTAAAGATAAAAAATCACTAGTCTAAAAATAAAAAATAGAATAACTAGTGATCTATTAACCAAGAAAAAAGTAAATTTTTACACAAATAATGAATAAATCAATCTAGAATTACGACTTAGCTAATTATCACGCTTACTATATATTTCATCATTTTATTTGATTATTTAGTTGTTGATTCATGGAGTTAATCATATGGCCATAGTCTCCGGACTTCTAATCAGCTACCATAATTGAAAATCTAACTACATCGTTGAGTAGGGATAAATTTAACCAATTATAGAGTATTACACTATCTTTCTATATATAAACCAAACACAATTTTTTCACGATCACAATACAGATCATGATGGTGCTTACATTAACCCCCGAGTAGGCAAGCCAACCCATGACTAAAATTTAATTTAAACAATTTATACAATATAGATAATAATAGAAAGCGAAAGATAGAATAAAGTAGCCAACCAATACAGGTAAAAACATAGATATGCAATATGATACAAAATATGCTAAGTGTCTGAGGTAGCCAAAAGATAAACTAACACTAGAACCAAACCTCAAAACCTGATGTCACCATATACAGGAGCTGCTAAGTACCAAAAATTGATAAATACAAATAAGTAGAATAAAAGTCAAAATGTATGATAAGCAAAATAAAATCAGAAAATAAAGAGGGAAAGCAACAAGTCTTAGACTCCAAGAGCTTAACACCATCCAAATTGGTAGCAACTATGAATGATCGAGCGCGTACTAAGGGTGGCTCAAATAGGAATCTGCATAAAAAAGATACAAAAGTGCAGTATGAGTACCAAACATGAGGTACCCAAAAGGAATCATAGGCCGACCGAGCATAGATACAAAATAAATAGCACGATTATAAACTAACAGATAAGGCACAATAGTAAATAACTGGGGAGTAATTGGGGTAAGAGAAGTAGCATCAATCTACTAAAAAATGCTACTACTGCTGACATCCAATTTTTACTCTCTATAATATAAATTAATTATCGAGCTTCTTCAATTTTAAACAATTTAAAATAGTTAGCATTTATAAAATTCAAAACATTTTAAGTTATTTTCAAATATAATTTTCTTTATTTTTATGATTCGCTGATGATTTTGTCATGTTCGATTTATCGCCTTTCATGAGCAAAGATTTTTGCCTTTTTGATTGATTATTCTATTTTTGTCGAAATTAAGAGGCTCGTTAATTAATTGATAAAATCCATCTTATTCATATTCATCATTTTAATTTAATTTAATCAAGATTTGCAATTTAAATGGCGAATTTCTTAAATCCAATTCCCAATTTCATACCCTTTGACCCATTTTCAGCTTCTTGTTAAGTGGACCAAGTTTGGACCAATTCCTTGGCCCAATTTTAACCCTCCAACCCGCCCCAATGCTTTTTTCAGCAATACATTACATATAATACACATATATACATACATAATACACACACCTTTCTCCTTTTCTCCTTTTTCCTTCGCGCTCCACACCATCACACGCGTAGTTCACCCTTTTCCTCATGCTCCGTCACCCACATAACACAGACCCTTCTTCATCTCCTTCTCCGGCACCCATGGCCCCCTAAAATCAATTTTTAATCTGCAATTAACGAATAAAAGATTGAGACATAATGATTCCCAAGATTTGAAATTGGAATTTCAAATCGATAGCCGAATTCCAACCTATTTTTCATTGTTTTTTCCCTTTTGTTTTTCCCTAATTATGGGCTATAAAATCCCTTATTCTTCTTCATTGTTAGGGGGCATCTTTTTACCCCTCAAAAAGCATACACTGAGCCGTTCTTAATCTCAAAAACCCTAGAAAAAACCTAATAGATTTCCACAGCTGTTCTTGACTTCCAAAATTCGATTATAGTTCATATTCCCTCAAACTCATTTCCAAAAGCTCATCGATTTTGGAAGGTGATACGCCCAAAGTTACACTCCAAACGGAATAGTAAAGCAGTTGTTGATCAAATATAGAACCCAACCAGAGTTGAGGTCGATCCCACATGGAATGCGTGAGAATATATCTACTAGCACCATTTTCATATTAATATCTATTCCCGAGACAAAAATGCATAAAGTAAATATGGGGGGTTTTGGTTTTTCAAACTAATTTACTAAAGTAAAGCAATAAATGAGTGCAAGAATGACTAGATTTCAAATAGTTTATGCGAGGCTAAGATTGTGTTCCCCATGACATCTAACGCAATAGTCGAATCTAGTGGTAAGCTCGTTCATGATTACGTATATAAGATCTAATAAGTTGTGTAACATCTAATTCACCTCTCGATCCCTCTTAGATTCATATCATTCATCACCTTTCAGTCTCAGAACGTATACATACTAACCCTTGTTGTTAATCCCGGAACACTCTCACCTTTCGATCTCAAGTACTTAGACTAGGTTAAAAAC
The DNA here is from genome assembly GCA_025774065.1 of Solanum ossicruentum. Taxonomy (NCBI): domain Eukaryota; kingdom Viridiplantae; phylum Streptophyta; class Magnoliopsida; order Solanales; family Solanaceae; genus Solanum; species Solanum ossicruentum. The sequence continues at coordinate 10,317 of JAOTQR010076701.1, forward strand.
CTCAAATTTCCGTCGTACAACTCTTTTTCTAATCAAAGCATCCCTTTCGGGCATGTAATGAATAAAGGCTTACTCTAATGTGTCGACTCATCAAGGAAGAAATTGTAATGAAGATTACTATGATGTATACTCTAATCAATCCCGAGATTTACCCCATATTCGCTTATCTTATTGATTTGTCATGGTTCCCACAACCCTAGTTATGGATTTAGCCTAACGTATTCAAGGCATAAAACTCTCAACGATACAAGAAATTCATAATAAAAGACTTACTATTGAAGAATCGTTGAATCCACAAGTTACAACTTGAATTCGATAAGCAAAATCCCAAAATCTTGTGAAATCTCTAAGAAAATAATATTTTCAATGTTTTCTAGCTCTAGCCGTCCAAGCCTAACTAAAAACGAAATAAAATAACTATTCATATATAAAGAAAACCTAATCCTAATTAAAATAGGAAAAATCCATTGGCATAGACACGAGTCACCAAATGGTCCGTGTGAAGTTGAATGGACCGTCAAACGGTCTATTTAGTTGACTTCATTTCCTCGCCAGTAGCCTCTCCACGCGCCAATAGATAGTCCATGTGAGCTTAAATGGCCCATGAAACGGACTATTTGACACACCTTAGCTGTTTTCTTTCTTGTCTTCTCATATGCCGCTACGTCACGGACCGTGGTTGTCACACGATCCGTGTAAAGCTTCGTCCGACTCCACTTGGAATTTTTTTGCTTATTCTTCGATGGTATTACCTTCACGTCACTTAGAAGGGACTTGGGATGGTCTTCCATACACCCAACGGCCCTTGAGGCATGCCGTCTCATGCCATTTGGCCAAATTCTTTCAACTTTCGATGGACTCCCGCTTCACGTCACTTTGACGAGCTGCATCATGACCTGTCACACCTCCCACGGTCCATCACACGTGCTGTGGGACCTTCCTTGGTCAAATATTCCTACGCTTCTGCCCATTAGCTGCTGCCATCAACCAAATGTGAGGCCACGATGGGCCTCACGGTCCGTGTGAAGTACACAAGCCGTGTAGGCACCCGTTTGCCCACACTTGTTCCATTTTTGCTCCTCTTTGCACTCTTTTTCATCTTTTTTTCTTTCGTACTCTCATTTCTTCCATGGCTTAGTCTTTTTCCTGATAAGTAATAAAAAATGAAAATCAAATTAACAAATTTGCTTCAGAACGCGCAAAAATCCTTTGTTTAAAGCATTAAAAGAGTCGTATTTCTACGACTCATCAACACCCTCAACATAGAATAATTGCTTATCCTCAAGCAACAACAACTCAACGAAACAACACATAAATACTAGTGCTCACTCGGAATATGGATCACCCCCACAATTTTCAATATATATATCTCGCTAACAAGTTTAAGAATGTGCTCACACCCCAAAGAAACCCACAAAGATTAAGGCAAACCTCATGCATGCATGGTCAATCCATATATGATCAGGCATAAAGAGAACCCAGTTAAGTTAACTATCAACTGATGCGAAAGATAGTGTCCTCACCACAAAGAAGTCTCGCACTCAATGTAAGCATGTAAATAGAGACTGGAATGTAGTCACTCACTCTCAGAAATGACTTCCAGTGGACACACACGTCTCGATTATGAACTTGCCCTTATTTTCACCACCTTAACTCTTGAATGACCTTTTTAGGATCACATTAGGACTTTTTTGGCTTATAACGTAGGCTCAGACTCCGGTGAGGTATATTTAGGATTGAAGTGACTAAATGACCTCTCCTAGGCACTTGCTTCAACTCAGCCATTTGTTTTTTGGTCACTAACTTTTCTTGTCCCCTATTTTTCCACTTTCTATAGTACAAGAAGTGATTCCCGTACTCATATACTCATTTGTATTCTTCTTTTTCGCTCATTGCTTTGCTCACGGTCACAACCCATTTATTTTTCTCCTTTTATCACTTTATTCTTTTCCACACTCATTTTTCTACTCTCCCTACACTAGCCATCCTCAACTTAAGCCTTTGGCTTGAGTCAAAATTCACAATGTCTTTCTAAAGGATCAGGGCCAACATAAGCCACCCTTAACTTAGTCTTTTACCCTAGGCGGAGGTTCACAATGTCCGTGGAGAGACCAGGGCCAAAACAATGATCAACAGATAGATTGGGGAGGTGAATGTGGGTGATTACAGAGAAAAGGTCCATTTAGGCTCAACTTTTGGTTTGAAGGGACAATTTCATTTGGTTGGTCAATTTTTCTTGGCTAAGTGACTATTCAACAACAACGACCTAAGATTCCCTCATAATCCAGTCATTCAATTATTTCAATGGGACTAACCAATCATGTTCTATCTCACAAGTGCATCAACGGAATTATGCAATTAGCTCTCACACACATGACACATCTTCTACACTAGTTGGTACTACATCACATAGGACTACTACATTAATCAAAATACCAACCATACACATATAATACTTACCACAGTCATGCAAGTTAGTCAGGATGAGATGCAAACACATATCTACTTAGCATTGTTAACATGGAACATCACAAAGATCAACA
>JAOTQR010076702.1:0-12855 GCA_025774065.1 Solanum ossicruentum
AGACAAATTTTTGAGTCTGAGGCAGCGGGGCCGATCCATTCGGGAGTATAGCATGGAATTTGATGCTTTAGCTGTGTTTGTTGAAGCCCACGTCTCCAGCATGACTGATCGTGTGCACAGGTACATTGTAGGGCTAGACTCATATTATGTAGATGGGTGTATGATATTGGCTACTCAGCCCGGAATGGATATTGCGCGAGTCCAGGCCTTTGCACAGGGCATGGAGGATAGGCGTGGTAGACGCCAGGGTGACAAGTTTGGAGATAGGGGCAGTCCAAGAGGGCCAGATCATTCGGGACGGCAGTCGAGTTCCAACGTAGGCAGTCTTAGCCTCCGCAGAGTGGTCCTCCATCTCGCCTAGCACGGAGTGCCCCAGTATCAGCTCTTGGTAGGAGACCTGGTCGTGCTAGCCAATCAGCACCAGGTTCTAGCAGACCACCGCAGGCTACTATACCCCAGTGTCCTATTTGTGAGAAACAACATCTGGGGGAGTGCTTCCGAACTACTGGTGCATGTTTTGCTTGCGGCAGACAGGGCCACCAGATGAGAAATTGTCCTTATAGAGCTGGTATGGAAGGGTCGGTTCAGTCACCTGGTACAGTAGGGGCATCTTCTTCGGCCTTTGCAGCTATACGCCTTGCAGGGCGGGGTTCTCTAGTAGCAGTGGGTCGCGGCATAGGTCGTGGCACAACTTCAGGTTCCAGCAGTCCTTTGAACAGTATATATATGCCTTGGCCACCCCTCAGGACCAGGAAGCCTCTCCAAATGTCATTACAGGTATACTTTTGATCATTACTCGGGAGGTGTATGTATTGATTGATCCTGGCTCTACATTGTCATATATTTCCCCATTAGTCGCTCAGCAGATGGGAATTGAGTCTGAACCTATGGAACCTTGTGAGGTTGTTACCCCGGTAGGGGAATCTATTATAGTCAGTAGGGTTTATAAAAATTGTCCAGTATCTGTTCTTGATCGTTGTACTCGAGCTGATTTGGTAGAGTTAGGCATGGCGGATAAAGGACCAAAAATAAGTCCAAAACATCGTAGGTTTTAACTAAAGGGATAGGAAAAGTCAGCAATGCCCCTCATGAACCTCTTGGAGTTGATAGCCGAGAAGAAGTTTGGCACGATCCAAAAAAGGACGTGATTACACTCATCTTATCCCACCAACACAAGTCAACAAAAAACCCAATTGTAACAATAAAATACAGAAGTATAGTACATAATAAAAATTTAACTGCAAATTGTCATGAACCAAGCCTAGAGCCTAGACGTGACATGATGAATGGAAATCCCGAAGGAAATCCAAACAAGCCTCTCAGCATATTGTTTGCACATCCTTGGTTGCAGAATATAAAACATTTAATGATTAATCCTAGGGGAATAGGGGCTATTACTCACACTATGGGGCTAGATAGGGGAAAGGAATTTGCATGAATCACATAACAAACAAGTACTAAGGGGAGGGGGGTAAGTAGGACTCGAGGTATGGGGAAATAGGGACTTAGGACTTTCATCAATTCCCATCATTATCAATAGCATCATATAAGGGATAGGGTCTAAGGGATAAGTCTCCATAGAATCTCAACATCACGTCATAGTACATAGCATAGTATCCAACAACACCTCTAAGAATGAATAGGATGGGGGCCAAGACATGTTCAAGGCTCACTCTAAAACTAGAAATTAAAGTGGAATAAAGTCTCAACATAAGTAAGATAGAAACCTGATATTTTCCCCAAACTAGGATCCACTATAAGCAAAATCTTCAAGCAAGCCAACTAGCCACGTAGAAGAGGATGAATAAACATTTCGTTCCCTACATGGCTTAATCATGTAGGTAAAAACTATGTGTTAGTACTTTAAATGAACTAGTAATGGGCATGCAATGTAACAAACAATAAACCATAATATAGCAATGATATAATCATTTAAAACATTTCTTAAGTCATGCAACATAGGATAATATATATAGAAAGTAAGGAATGGACACTTAATTGAGTTCATGATGAAACACTTAAACTTGGAATACTAAGGAACATAGATCATCATGCGTATGTGAAATCATAATACCTTTTAGGAAGAACAAATCATCTACTTCAAGGGAAGGACCATCTTACTATAAGTGAACCATTAATAATCATAAAGAAGAACACCATGCATACTTGAAAAGAGAGAGTCATATGTCTTTAGGACTAACACAATTTGTAATATCAAGGGACCATAAACATATTTGATAATACCATTTGAGTTTGTAAAATGATGAGTTATATGAATTCAAAACACCATCAATGGTAGTAAGAATATTTGGACATAATAAAAAATTATCATAAGAAAATATCTTGGGGACATGAGAGGAACATGAGCATTTATAAGAAAACCATAGATCAAGAGTGACATATACCATAAATCTTTAGGGAGTTCATAAAAAATAGTGAGAGAGACCATAACCAACATAAACCATGTGAGCTAATCCATGGAGTCCTGATGTTTCCCCTACCCTGAAATAAAGGGAGAAGTCGATTGCCAAGGTGAACCTCCTAATGCCTAAGTGGATCCATTAAGCTTCATGTGAACCGAGTACTCGCCTCTATTTCTTGGACTAGGGTTCTCACCCAAGCCCTCAGACCCGGGTACTCGCCTCTTAGGGATTCAGGTAATCACCTCTAATCCTTTTACCTATGGTGGCATGTAGTTTTGGGACTTGGGTATTCGCATCTAGTTCACTCGGTGCTAGGTAGTGCTCTCACAAGAGTAAAAGATTATAAGTCATAGAATCATATCATAAAATCATTTCAAGTCACGTGGGAGGAAAATTTACCGAATCCCAACCCATTGATACCATAGAGTCAAAGTCACAAGATAACTCATTAATCATTCTTTAGATGGGAGATCCTCCACCATAATACATTCATTCATTAAATAGATGGTAGATCCTCTACCATCAACATTCATTCATAGAAAAACTTTTCATAAACCAATAATAAACATAGAATGTTTCATAAAACTTCATTCCTCATTATTTAGAAATCATACTTCAAAATATATAGTGAATATCATCAATTTAAATCATTCTTAAAAAATCTATCATAATCATACATATCAACTTTAAAAAAATGGAGGTGGAAACATGAAATTCGTCTCATACAATCCTCAACTTCATAGTATCTCATGGTTTTACAATATTTATAGCCTTGAATATCATAAACTAGCTTAGCAAACCATCACATCATAATATCAAATAAAGGGCTTCATATCATTCATAACATTTATAACATTTTCGTGAACTTATAACATGCTTAATTTTCCTTCAAAATTGACAACATTCATATATCACTTGTCTTACCATAAAGCCTTCATCATATAAGATATTTTCCACATAACTTAGTCAAAACATGGTGGGTATATGTATTAAATCTTAAAATTATAGAATTCAAGAGTAAGGAATAGGAGAAAGGTGACTTAAAGTCATTTAAGAAGTCATTCAAATAACCCAACAACATACTTGAAAAAACCACAATTTAGGTGTCATTAAAACCATTCAAAATATTCATAATATTATCAAGTCTTCAAGATGCCATAACTTACAAAGCTTTAATATAATAACCATATCATAATCTCAGTCATTAGTAGGAGCCCATGCATCAATAATCAATAATCAACAAATTTCTAACATATTTCATATAATGGAGTGATAATAGAAAATACCCATAAAGAATTACCCACTAGAATCAAGTAATTTTATAAAAACAGTTTTGGGGCTCAATGGATTAAAGGACCCATGGATGAAGACCCACAACCTTAAACTATTGAAATAGATAGAGAAAACTTGATGAGACTTTGAGGACTTCACTTGGGTTCTTGAATTTTAACAAAAGTTCTTAAAAGTCTCGAGATTGAATGGAGGATTTGATGATGATTTGGAAGGATTTTTGGAGTGTTTATGAGAGATTTTGGGCATGGAATGGTTGAAAAGATGAAGGATTCCCTTCAATATTGATATCGACTTATTATCCAATTACCCCCAAGTGAAAAGAAAGTTTTTCAGAATTTTTTGAACTAGGACGCGGCAAGTATGCGATGTTGACTTGTCGCATACCCCTACTGCTTTGTGAATTTTCACTAAAGGCGGACAATCTATAAATTGTAGGTAATCGTTTTCCTATACAATTTTTCCCTCTAATAAAGAATATGAAGTTGTATTTGTGAAATTCTGCATGGGTTTTAAGATATTCAAAAATAATGCATCATAGGGTCTGATGATGGTCACGCTCCAATAAGAAAGCGGTCGCTATCAGTAATTAATCTAACCAAGGCTAAGGTCGAATCCACATGGAACATAGGGCTTGACTACAAGATTTCACTACTAATCATTTCTAGTATCTATAACTACAATCTCTAAATAGGGGGGTCGTGATTCAAAAATAATATAAAATAAACACTAATTAAAATGTAGGAAAAAACTCAATTTTGGGGATAACTTGGGAATTGTGTTCCCTACGGTTCATTGACTAAACTACTCTAGATAACATAATTATGATTAGTGAATCACATGCAGGATAGTAACTTATGTTCTTCCAGCCCTCTTGTGAAGGTGAAGGTCGAATTTCACCATGGTGCTTGGTCGGCTACCATGGCGTGTGAAATAACCGTTACCTATTATCCAAGTCAACCTCCCCTTTGTCAGGGTTGTTGATTAGATGGAACATATCAACCGAATCCTATCTTCTACTTCCCTTTTCCTATTCGTCAATACCTTGGTCGGGATCGCGATAGTAGGCAGAGTTTGGTGTTGGCCACCACCAAACAACATTAATCATGAAAGAAAGTAGACAATACATGCAAAGCCCCAAAGGTAGACATGCATAAGACCTAGGTCATTCTAAAGTCAACTACCCATAGTTCACACAACCCAAAGTTGTGGGTGCTTAGCTACTCATGCCTAAGATAAAACACACAAATATCAAATAATAGACATAGTTGAGAGTTTCACCAATAGACATAGTTGAGAGTTTCACCAAGAACAATAAGGAAATAGGCACAAAAAGTTGCAAAACCACAAGCTTGATTGATCAACAATGAGCACAAGGCAAGATTTGCAATCCCCAAAATGGGTTTTCTAAGAGAGAACAATAAACTACTCTAAAATCCTAAGAAAAGCTTCAAAATATAATGTAGAATTGTCTACTGACTAAACTCCCTCAAAAAAGACCTAACATAAACTATATATAGTGTTTAAAAAATAACCCTAGAATTTACACAGAAAAGATAGTTGATAGTTGATAAGTGTGGTAGTTACGACTCGTAGGAGGACCTATGAGTCATAATCGAGGTCATATCAGGAACTTGGCATCTTAGACTGAACTGGTATGACCCATAGGTATGAGTCTTTGCTTAGGCTGCAACTCGTATATTTGTCTCGTAATCCTGGTCTTCAGTTTTTGGTCCAATATTTTGGTCCTCCGCTTCTTCCTACGAGTCCAACTATACGAGTCGTAGTGTGTTTTACGACTCATACTCTGGGCTCATAGGGGTGATCTTCACTTGGCAGATTTTTGATATCTGATTCCTACTACGACATAAATTGTGACTAGTAGCGTGAGCTACAACTTGTAGGAGGGCTCGTATGGCCTATGCTTCAGTAAAATCTGCAACTCTTTTTCAAAATCATGCCAACCTAACTTTTCTGGAAGGTTAACACAAAAGCACATCAAAACACTAAAAGGTCACTTTAAGAACTCACAAAATCCCTTTCAGGCGTCAAATGTGTTGTATTTTGACAGCATATCAACACCCTCAACTTAGAAATGTTGCTTGTCCTTAAGAGATGACTCAATCTACAGAGATAAAAATAAATACTTAGCAACTATACTAATGGCATATATATCAACTCCTCTTATTTAGGTACCCAACTGCCGTTTTCAAATTAGGATTGTAAAATTATTTAGCAAATAGGAACATAATTAGATACCTGGCAATCCAACTATGACAAGTTAAGGAGTATCAACCGTCCACAATCACTGGTATAGTCATATACTGCTCAAGTAGTGCAAATGACCTCACTAGAAAAAGGTCCCTTATACTCACTCAAGAACATTCAGAAATTAGGGATTGAGGAAACATTCTCACTCTCACAATTGAAATTCATGCACAATGACTAACACCATAAGATTACCCATACACTCATTTTTCGGTTTGGTTCAAAAGTGGATTTGAATAACTTTAGGATTTATTGGCTTGTAACATGGGCTAAGGGGCATTAGTATGGTATTTTAGGCAAATAATGACTTAAAGCTATCCTTGAACCATGTTTACCAATACTTTTTGCTTTCATAAACCAACCCTTTCACCAATTCCTCCCTTATTTCCCTGTTTCAAGCTTTTCCCAGGCTTATTCATTCACTTTTCAACTATGCCTTCATTTTTAACTCATTTTTGGCTAATCTTTTCAACTAAAGGCACTCTTTCGTTTTTTTTTCTTCACCCAGCTCATGATTATTCATTTTCTTTATTTTCACCATAACTAACTACCCCATATTTGTTACTTTACCATAGTAAGGGCCACCCTCAACTTAGGCTTTTAGCCTAAAGTGAAGTATACAATATCTACGCCTCAAACCAGGGCTACCAATGCAGCTACCCTCAACTTAGGCTTTTAGCCTTAGTCAAGGTTCATATGTTCAAGGATAGATCAGGGCCAGTATCAGGGTATTTCACCAAACGAGGTAAAGTTAGCAAGGTGACAAGAAAACAAATTGAGTACATGAGAAGCTCAACATTTGGAACAAGGGATTCACTAGTTTATTTGGTAGGTAATTTAGGCAAAGTGGCTTACTATCAGAACAAATGTCTAAGATCACTTCAAAATCAACCAATTCGCCAAACCAATCTTTGAATACTAAGGCAAGTTCTGAGTCCATACAATGATACATGAATGCATTAAAATAAGCTCACAACACACATGGCCATTGCATCCACAATCAAGTATAGACTCATAGGTTATGCTTTCAGTCTCAGCTTACCTTCACAACATTAGAACAAACATTGCCAGGTACTCAAAAATGTATGAATGCATTAATAATCACAACCTCAAAATTTTTGAGGGTACCTAATTTTGCATCAAGAGTTTAAAGAAAATCTAAGAACTATAAAAATGCCAAAATATAACATTACTATGCATTTACAAATTATCTATACTTCCTAAAACATATCAGTTCAACAGAAAATAAAACATCCACAAGGAAAAAGAAACAAGGAAAGAAAACCTTGGGATCAAGAATAGGGGAAGTTATGGACTTGAGGCTACTGAAACTTCACCTTAATCCATAACTTCTACCACCCCACCAAAACAGATACTTTGTCCTAAAGTACCAACACAAAGAAAAAACGAACATACGAAAACATAACATACGTATATACATTCAAAACTAACAGTTAACAAAAATAATATCCAAAACCAAAATAAAAACATTATCCAACAAGAACATCCATAAAAACCAAATTAAAAACAATATTGTCTAACAAAAGGATAGAGTATCCATAACGAAAAGTAAGAGTAGGGGACAAAAGTGGTCAAACATCATGGTGCTCATGCACCTGTCTCAGGCTGGTCTAAGGGGTCCTGGGCTTGCCACTCATCCTTAGTTGCCTGGGCTATAGTTACTCCTAAGGTGGTCTCTCCACGTGGTGTATTATATAATCTCTCTCTGAATAGCTGCCAACAAAAGCGACTCCTGCACCACCTCCTCTGGTATGGGCTCATCTTCCTCAGGTATCGGCATCTTCGGGGTCGGCTCTGGATTAGCATGCTCAAGGGGCCTCTTCTTATGAGTGTTCAGACGATCGATGAGCCAATCAAATGCCTCATCACCTATCGGTGCTACCTCTGGGGCTGGAATGGGGGCTACCAACAACTACAATAAGTCATCCTTGAATTTGGCCAACTCCTCAATAACCACACTCGCATCAGCAAACCTAGCTCCCTCTAGCCTCTTGTGAACTCTGGCATCAAATGCATTGACCCAGGCATCTACTGCTCGGACTCTCTCATCAACCAAATCTCGAGCATATGCCTTTATCATTTCCTCGAAGTCCTGAATAGTCTGATCAATTAATGGTTGAACCCACACTAACAGTTCATGTAGCCTCCTTTTTTATATAGTAACCCTGCGCAACAAAGTCTAAAATGCAACAGCAGAGAAAAGAGTGTCAACCTATAAATAAGGTGCTGGAGTGCTGGATGAAGGTGTAGACTCGATCTCAACTGCAGGTATGGGCTCTGTAAAATTCGGAGTAGTGTCGATGGTAGCTGGAGGTGAACCTGGAATCTGATGCTCTACTGGGAATGGCTCGGGGATAGCTAGAGGAGCTGCTCGTGGTAGGGACACCGGGATATCATTATCCTTTATTAGGCTAGGATCCATAGTGCGTGTGACCTCAACATAAGGGTCCCGATGAGGGTCAATAGGAGAACCTGCTACACTGCATAGTCGATGAATTAGAACTGGAAACAGCATTGAGGTGCTCGTCTGAGCTGCACCCTCATGAATCTATTCTGAAATGATCCAGGCCCAATCTATAGCATATCCAGCTAGGATGTTGGCCAATAGTATACCCCTCTCGATGGTGATCACAATATCCATAAAAATTGGCCTAATACTCCAACTGATAATGGACCACCAGAACTTGGTTCAAAATGAGAGGTGGGCTTTTACTATAGGATCTTGTGGTTTGTGACCCACGTTGGCTCAATACCCTCTGCACAAATCAGGCTAGCAATCCACCATAGGAGCTCCATCCTAGCGTTGATGTTCTTCCCAGTCACCGTTGTCCTCATCTTCTCAGTACGGCTGTCATACTCCGTGGTAGATTGAGGGGATGTATAAGTAGGCCTAAACTGCACTCATCAGATCGTCTCCTCTGAGATATCAACTCTCCTACCCTGGACTATCACCACCCATAGTCTTTGCTGCTCAATTGGTCTTTTGCTCTTTGGCAACCCCCGGTGGAGTGTAGCATGGTACACCAAGCAAAACTCATTGACTACGTAGGGGACATATTTACCTAACTATTGTGTGGCCCATCGTAGCCCATGCTCATCCAACCAAGCATTCAATCCAAGCACTATATTTAAGCCTGAGCCATTCAGCCGGGACTTCTCATGAAATTGGCGAATCGGCTTGCCTTGTCCCTTTGGCTCCAACCCTTGGCCATATATTTCCTTCATCCCAGGGATACACCATCTGCGGTCGGCTGGAAGCTTGGACTGGACCTCCTACTGAGAAGTGCTCTCTTACTCTGACTGTTAACCCGCTTGTGAGGGAGTCATCTGAGGCAAGCTGTTATTTAACCAACCCCCATTGCCCTGTTGTTCCTCCTCTTCAGACTGGGAGGAACTACTCACTTCCATGGGCATCTGAGCTACAAGTGCCCGATTCTAAGGTGTATTGGCCTCCGGGTCTAACGTGACTCTATAGACTTCCACAGAGCCCTCAGATTGCTCAGTTTCGGAGGATTCATCCTGCAACCTCCGTTGGAGGGCTTGAATGGCCCGTTTGTCTTTTGGAGGGATTTTATCTACAAATAACCCACAAAGAAACATGTAATTCCATGGTGTTCGATCCACTAAAATACTAGGTAAAGAACAAAACAACTAAAAGTAACTATGCACTAATGCAACTTCAGGTTTGCAGGTATGAGTGTAGTTACGACTCATAGGACGACCAACGAGTCATAAGCTACCCTCATAGAACCAGTATGCTCTTAAAAATACTACCTGATCCCAGATACGAGACACAGTTATGACTCATAGGGTGACCTACGAGTTGTAGTCTAAGCTCATAACTTTTTCAGAATCATTTTTTAGAATTCAGCAGAGTTTATCAGACCTTTCCTATGAGTCGTATATGGGTTTGGTATGAGAAATATGAAGGATTATAGGTGACTGATGCTTGCTATAAGGGGCCATGATGACTCATATAGGAACTTACGAGTCGTAGGAGTGCCTAATAGCTTAGCACAGAAATCACCTGTAATGCCTAACTATTTCCCACACAAAAAAAAAATTCAACACACAATTCAACTTAATCATGCAAATAAGAGTAAGGAATGACTAAATGGCACATAATCAATTTATACTAGCATTGGCAATTTAAAACGACCATTATCCCTAAGAGTCCAAATGAGTTCAACCAAACGTCAAGCACACCGAAAGTAATAAATGATCTAAACTCATTCATGACATGTCCATAACATCCCAAGGAAGGGCAATTACCATTCACAATAACTCAATCAAACCCACATGCTCAAGCATAGGCAATCACCCCAATACCATCTAAAGTTCAGCTCCGACAACCACTCAGACCCCATGTGAGTTACAATAATACATTACATACCAAACATTACAAATGTCGTACTCAGAATCACTCAATCAAGCGTTTCTACAAGGTTCACTTCACAACCCAACTCTTTGAAAGTCTATAAACCCTAGATCACAAGTCTAGCATAATAATTAATGTGAGGCATGTTTAAACATGATCAAACTAAACTTATACTCAGATAGGAATCAAACTCATCGACAAAGATTGAGAAATGTAGCCGAAGAGCTTACCAATCAGATTGAAAAATAAACCAAATCAAAGAGGAACAAATTTCACATTGAAACCCTACAAATTTATACCCTTACCAGAATCTTTGACAGAAAATGATGTGGGTAGCCAGGATTGTTGGTCAGAGAAGGACTTATGGGATGAGGAAGGGTTTTCCGTCGACTTAGGGTAAGGGAATTTAGAATTTGGGGTCAAAAATAATTTTGACCCCTTTTTATAAGTAAACCGGGTCAAATTTCAAAAAACTGTAGATCAGGGCTACAAGACCCCGACTACGAGTCGTAGGTTATCTCTATGGATCGTAGGTCCCAGTCTTGTACCAGACTCAACATTTGGTAAAAATTTTAGAAATCATACCTTGGAACTATGAACCCCTCTTACGATTCGTAGGGGTTCCTTCAAATTGTAAGGGTTCCTACGAATCGTAAGGTTGGCTCATAGTGTATGTTCCAACTTCAGACACTTACTATTTCCCCCAACGAGTCATAGTGAAGACTACGACTCGTAGGCTTGCTCGTAGGAGCTACTACAAGTCTAATTTTTCCAAATCTTGTAAACCAAGTCCAAAATATAGGAAACCTCAAAAAAATTACAATTGAATTTGTCTCTTCATTTAAATCAAACAACTACTACTACTTTAAGTCTCAAACAAACAAATATTAGCAAAATGTTTGGGTTGCCTCCCAAGAAGCGCCTTGTTTAACGTCATGGCTTGACTTTGTCATGTTCCTTCATCAACAATCATCAAGGGTCCATAACTCACTCTTGAACTCATCCAGATATTTCATTGATTTGCGAATATTGAACTTGACTTCTACATCATTAACCTAAACTGCAACTGACCTGAATCTATATCCACTAGGGCTCTCCCAGTGGCCAGAAGTGGTCTCCCCAAAATAATAGGCACCTCAAAATCAACTTCATAGTCAAGGATCACAAAATCTGTCATAAAGATGAACTTATCGACTTTAACAAGCATATCGAAAAGGATAATTTTTGGTGTTTTAATGGTTCAATCCGCCACAGTAAAGCTCATTCTTATCGAGGTAGGAGTACCAAGGCTAAGCTTTTTGAATACCGCAAGAGGCATTAGATTGATACTCGGTCCTAAGTCACACAATGCTCTTGCGAACTCGACATCACCAATAGTACAAGGGATGGTGAATGCACCAGGGTCCTCTAGCTTTTTCACAAGGCATTTGGTCATAATCGCACTACATTGTTGGAGTTCTTGCGAGAACTATTGGCTTAAAGTGTGCTTCATGGTGACCAAATCCTTCATATATTTGGCTTTCTCGGGAATTTTCTCCAAAACTTCTAGAAGGTGAATGTTGATGGAGAGTTGTTTCAATATTGAGAGAAAGAGTTTGAATTTATCCTCCTCTTCTTTTTTCACAAGCCTCCGAGGGAAAGGAGGAGGAGGTTTGGGAATTGGTTGCGATTTCTCATGCTCCCTTACTTCTTCTTATTGCATCTCGCCAACCTTTGGATCTTCTCCTTCAACCTCAACGTCACCACCAATACCCTTCTTATCAACTTCATCCACAATAACCGATATAGGGGGATCCATTATGCTCTTGCCACTCCGAGTCATCACCGCCATGAAATGCCTTTCATTCTTAGGATTTTGAACCGTATTTCCTGGTAGGTTGCCCTTTTGGCGTTGGTTCAATTGTGAATACACTTGCCCAAATTATTGTCCAAGTTGCTTGATTGCCACCAAGTGAGACTCTATTTTTTGGTTAATACTTGAAATATCTTCTTTCATTCCCTTTAGAGTCTCATATTGGTGGTTAGCTCGTTTCAACAATTTTTCAAACATATCTTCAGTCCTAGAATTGCTTAATCCGATATCACGATTATGTGGTGTCACGACCCAACCCAGGGGCCATGACTAGTACCAGTTAGGCACCAAGACATACATTGACTCCGAAGGCTAAGTTAACTCCCAGGAAATCTACCGAAATTTCGGCAGAATTTCCTCTGTTTTTTGAACTAGCCTCACCTACAAGAAAACCCAACAAATTCCTAGACAACAATACAAATATATGCTTCTTTATACACAGACATAAGTGCGGGCCGACAAGGTCTCCGCTGTGGTCCTGCCGCTTATTAATCATGTCATACATACAATAATACAGTCTCGCCGCCTGACAAGTGCTAAATCATGCAATAGACCATATACTCAAGTGTCACTCAAATACCCATTACCCACTCGTATCCACAGACCTCTATACAAAGACGCCA
>JAOTQR010076703.1:0-12854 GCA_025774065.1 Solanum ossicruentum
ATTATAAATAAAAGAATAATTTTATCATATTAATTTTTTATATAATAAATATAATATCAAAAATATAGTGAATCAATATCTATTTTTATACAGTGGACCAATAGAAATATATTGATGAAGCAAACGAACATGGGTATTTAATGTAATTAAATAATGAACTCAACAGCAAAGAGTAGGCAGCTGGCTTTTATAAATCACTCATTCTTTATTCTCCAACATTGATATGGCTGTTCTGATCCCTGTCTCATCTTAACATTAAAAAATTCACCATTCATGTTCATCCTCTCATTATCTATATCCATTCTTGTTATTCGACACTTCCATGTAAACTATCATCAAATTGTTATTTTATAAGTTAAAGTTAATTTTTTTTGTTGAACAAATAAAGAAAACAATTTCTATTTTATTACGTTTGACAATTGCTTATTCAAAATTTCGCCTCAAACTTGTACCTTCTTTATCTACTCGTTTATAGCATTTCGAAATAACATCTGAAAATTGGATTAAAAATGAATGAAATATAATTTTTTTAAGTTGACTAATTTTTTGGCAAGTTTCAGAGAAAATTGTAACACTTGGAAATTTTTTAAGGTAAGATTCGGACCAATTCTTTTTTGTGTATGAGATCATACAAAGTGGTTCTAACTTCTAATACGAGTGTCAAGGTCAAATGCTTTAGGGGAATGATAGATTTGAGATGAATTCGTTGGAAAACTATATGCACAACGGAAGCATATAAGGATCATACTGCTTATATGAATAATAGATAACACATACGTTTATGTTAGAAAATAAATAATCATACTAGAACACATAAACTTTATGGAATTTAATTAGATAAATACATCTTGAAGCGTGAGTATATACCTTCAAGCGAATCCACAAATTAGATTATAATTCTGTGATCTTCTACAGTGATCTCAAATTTACATCCGAATTCTCTCAATACTTAGGTGGGCAACATTGTATAGAAAACCTAATTCCCTTCCATTCTTTTTCTAGGTTAGGAAATAACCCAAGTTATAGAGGACTTTTTCAAATCCAAAAGGAAGAAAGAAACCCACTTTTCTTGAAAAACAAGAAACTAATATGTGTCATCTTTTTATTAGAAATAAGATTGTGAGTTCTAGTTAAATATGAGCACTGTAGAGATTATAAAATTAATTATTGGGGCTCTCTATTATGGAAATAATTTAAATAATTAATTTGAAATTATTCTTAACATAATAAATTACAAATCATTCTACTAAAATTCGTAATTGCACTCCTCCATATATATTTTGAATTTCCCATTAAATACCTATGTAATTCCTCATGTTAAGATCACAAATACTAATCAATAAATTAAGTTACCAACAAATTTAATTTAAAGATTAATTTTCTTTAGAGCACTGCTTAACTTATTTCATGTGTCAGATCCATAAATCCACTTGCAAGCTTTGACACGATGAAAATTTATAAACTTCTTAAAAGGAATATCATCAGTCTTTATATCGAGACATGAATTCCGTCAACTAACTCATTATTTCACCAATATATATTATTATCTTCCAATCTACCTGTAATGCTCGGTAAAATTATCAAAATACCCCTAGAATAGAGATGTGCGCGTAACGCGTCTTCCCATGCTCTGTTTGTGAATCCAAGACCGAATATGCATTCAGCATGAAAATTGAGTGGGAGAATGGTCTCGTTCGAAATTTTGAGCCATCGGATCGAAAAATTATTTTTCTATCCAAGATGAAAAATAGTGGCTATGCGCGGGCGTTACGCTCCTGGGATGAGGATATGCCTTGTATTTTTTTTTTTAATTTTTGCTTTAATTCGAGGGGCATTCTGGTCAATTTCCAACCCCTCCTAATTTCAATAAATGAATATAAGAGATCATTTACATCAAACTAAGTCCAAATAATTTCTACCAATAAAGTTTTTGTATGAGTTGATAGAAGTGTCAACTTCAAATGACCATATCTCCTAAAGTATAATGAGTTAGGTGACCCATAATAAATAAAATTGAAGATATTTGAATTAGCTTTCTAACATATCCAATTTTGCCTTAATCAGAGTTCGAAATAGAAAGTTATGATCATTTTAGAAAGGAGTGTAGAACTGTTTGAAGGTCCGCGTTCGGAGCGCATCGTGGATCCAATGCGAACCCTTTCTAGATGAGACAAATGTCATTTTTTATTTTTATTTTGAGGGTACTTTTATCCTAAAAATTTTTGGGGTCTATTTAAGGTTCCAAAACGCATAAAACGTCAGTTTTCATAATAAAAAATCCTCTTCTTCACTCCTAAACATAAACGCTCAATAATCATCAATAAAGCCATCAAGTTAGGATTAGCTTTCAAGATTCATCCTCAAGGTGAGTTATTCTTCGTAAATTTCAATCTACCCAATCCAAATTTCTTCATCTGTTCATGAATCTCTAATAGAATCTTAAATCATAACCTAGGGTTTCACGAAAACGAATTCAAGAATCCCAAGAAAGGATTTATTGATTATTCTTCTTCAAGAATTAGGGTTCATCAAGAACTCTAAAGATTCTAAGTCAAGAATTCAAGAATCAAAGAGAAGCCCTTCAAACAATGTCTTTCCAAGTTCTTCCACTCTAAAAGAACTACTAAGATCGATTTTCTCCAAGAAAGCTAGTATTCACCAAAGTTCGATTGTAATATCAACTTTCTAGGCATGTAAGGCTAAACTAAAAGCATGAGATTATTCTCGCATGTGCCCCATAGATGGTCTTAAATGAGAGTTGAAGGTTCTTGTGTCTACATGCATGATTCTTGATTATTTTCTTGAGAAATCATATTTATATATATTTTCATATGTTGATGATCATCATAAACTTGTTTTCTTAAATTGAATATTTTTCATTAGATATTGGATAAAACCCTACATGTTAACTTTAAAAGCATGCATGAAAGAAGATAGGGATTGAGTCTAGAGCCTTGATTGAGAATGTCGATTGTGAATAGTGATTGTGATATGAGAATGATGATGAGTTGATAGAACTTGATAGCCCCTTGAGTCTCCATAAATGAATTCTAGCAATTAGTCTATGCGATTGTTCCCTAATAATTGTTTTAAGCCTTGACCTATTGATTGAAGTGTTGATTGATGAGATGATTAGAGTCTTTGTGAGACTAATTGAAAGATTGGCCTCCATGAGGCTGATTGAGATAGTTTGATTGAGATAATTTGATTGGATGAATTATTTTATGAGCATTGAGTCATGGGAGGAGTATCGAGCACGAAAGAATAAGAGTTAGTCCAATTCGTACTCATCAAACTACGTAGCCAAGCATAGGTGAAGATTAGGACCATCATACAACATTATGTTGAGGTCCCCTCTTGATTGAGGCCCTGAAACAATAGAGGACTTGTTTGATTTGCTAGTGGTCCCTAGTGGATTCGATTCATTCCCTACCTAGCAAGTACAGAACGACTGTGGCAACATCAGCGGGATTGTTATATAGTCACTGGCTCATAAGTGATTGTTATCGGATAAGAGAAACTCCCAAAAAGTTCCCATACTAAGTACTCTGAGTCGAGATTAGTTAAGTTGAGATGAGTCCCTCTGAGACGAGTCTGATTTGTTTGATGAGTTAATTGGTTAACAGGTTACTTGTCTACTCTTTATTCTTGCTTTATATAAACATTTGACATGTTGATTGTTATTATTTCGAGTCAATTGTTGTTTCTATATTATTCTACCTATTTCAGTTTCATTCAACTATTTTACATAACATACATTCCACATACTGAGCCACGCTGGCATTGCATCATTTCATGATGTAGATACAAGATTTGGAGATCATTAACATGCACATGGTTGAGGATTTGAGACGTTCAACTGATTGATCAGCCTCCCCTACTTCAAAGGATTTATTATATTTATTTCACCTTGCTTAAGAGTTAGACAATTATTAATTTCATTTTGATTGAGGTAACCATGGGTCTGTCATTGGCACCACTTGATAGTGATAGAGGCTTCACAGACTAGAGTAGAATGTTAATATAAGATTGTGAGTTAGTTCTTCCTACTAGCCTTTTTTTATAATATTATTTTGAGATCAGATGCTGATGTGCCCATTACTTCCTTATGTCTTCCGCTGATTAGTAGAATGTATGAATAAATGAATGTGATGAGGCCAAGTGGTTCACTTCGGAACTAGCAAGTCTCTGAGTGCCGGTTATGTCTAGGGTACCCTCTCGGGGCGTGACACTACTAAATATATTATTGACCCATCTTAGAATCTCACCTTTTAATAAATCAAAATGATAAATAATATATACACATCATAATAGTTGTATCAGAATTGAGAATATAAGTATATTTAACAGTTTCGAGAATATGTTCTTATTAGTCAGTCTAAAACAACTATCTCTACTCGCTCTGATTCAATACATACAATATGAGTTAGCACAAGAAGTTGGAACTACATCGTTCCCATAATCAAGATAAATTATATATAATATTGTGCTACAATCATACTGATGGCTTGTCCAATTTCCATCTTAGATTGTGAACGAAAAACTTTATACTTATAAGAACCAATGATTTAATCCTCTATATATAAGCTAAAACTCTTTATACTAAATCATCTACTATATAAGTAGATGTACATATAAACGATTATATGATCTATTAAGACTTTTATTAAAATTGGATAAATAATTGTTCTATAATAAATACTATATCTAAACTCATGGTTAATAGTATATATTCCAACAATCTCCTACTTAGACTTTTAACTATCACAATTATTATAATATACTATATCTAAATGCATGGTTAATAGTATATATCCTCACAATCTGCCACTTAGATATTAAATCCTGGAAATTATTAGAATACTATGTCTAAATCCATGATTAATAGTATATACCCTAATAGAATTAAGGTCACAAAAACCCATAAGACAAAGTTGAGTTGAAACCTTTCTTACCGATTGAATTTTGATGTAAGATTCTATGAAGTTAGGTGAGATCCAATAACTCCAAAGTTGTAAATGTATGTTAAGGTCCTTTCCCAAGTAATTTAAGTGTGTGGGATGTGGTTTAAGGTCATAAAGGACACTCAAGGTTAAACCAAGTTCAATACATTTCAATCAGCTAAGTTTCGATATGAGTTCACGGAAGGGTCAATTTCAAATGGTTATCAATTTGAAGATATTTGAATTAGATTTTCAATGCATCTAATTTTGCCTTAAACAGAGTTCGGATCAAAATGTTATGACCATCTTACTAAAACCTGTCGAATTTAAAAATTTTAGCGATCTGTCGAATAATTCGACGATCCAACAATTTGGCCCCCCAAATTTTCCCAAAACACTTAAAAACTGTACAAAAGGGAGACTCAAAGTCCCCATGTCACGTATCACCGAATAGTTCAGAAATGGGGCCCTAGACCACCATTTTGCCCATCGAAACTCATCAAAAGGTCATTGTTTCTAGTTTTGATGATTATCGATTTCCCCAAAAGGTTATTTTTGACCTTTTATCCTTAAATAACTTCCTAAAGTCTATTTTATAACCTAATAACGTCATTATACATAATGTGACTCCGAAGATTCTCAATATTTCTTCTCTGAAAGATCAAGAACTTCAAGAAATCAATATCTCTAAATTCACAAAATCTAAAGGCTTCAAGTTCAAGATTATGTTCAAGAATCTAGGTTTAGAGTCAAGATTCTTCTTCAAACTTCAAGAACTTCATAAAAGGATTTCCAAGTTCAAGATATAAGATTCCAAGCCAAGGTTTCTTAAAGAACTTTTGTTCTTCTGGGTTCGTAGGTGTCATGAACCAAAATGGACTGTGAATGACATCCACACTTATCCTCTTAGGTATGCAAACCAATGATACCAATTCCAACCTATATATTATCAGTTTGACTTATGAAGTACAATAATAATCGAAAACTCAAACTTATAAGCAAGAAATAACCAAATCACTAAATTAATTATATGGTGTTTCCCAAAATTTAAAAGTCATCACATCAAGGATATTGAATCTCAAAATATCAAGTCTAGGAGTATCAACACCAAATTACATAAATAAAATGATTTATGTCCAAAAGCTAAGGACACCATCACATGACTAATAGGATCCAATACAATATAAAGAAATAGCTCACCCTGGAACTTGATGTGCTGAAGACTGGCTAGAGCCGAGAGCGAGTCGAAATTGATGGAACACTCATTGCACTACGCAAACACAAGTAGGGGACAGTACTGGCAACATGTACTAAGTAGATGTCACTGGTTGACTCAAAATAGAAATCAATATAAATAAAGTAAAACAGGAATCAACTATAACACTTAACAAGTGGGAAACAACAAGCAAGAGGTATATAATCAATCAACGATATCATGAACAAATATGAGGACTCAAGCCTCCACACCATACTTCTTTTGGAAAATAGATTCTCTTTGAGATTGAGTATATTAAATTATTTTAATATGGTTTCCTTTAATATTATCGTGCCAGAACGTGGCACCCGATTCAATATATATCATGTCGTAACGTGACATCCGATCTGAATATATCGTGAATTCTTTATCATTACTTTCCACTTCATTAACAATATTTCATCATGCCTTCTTTATTTAAGGCGTAATTTTGATAAGGAAAGTTCAAGATTATGGATTTCATGGTCTTGGGATTGCAGATCAATCAAAATACATATCAATCATCTAAACCACAATAATTAAATGCCTAGAATAATTTCAGAACATCACTCAATGTATATCAAATTCTATTAAGAGTCTATCTAACATATAGAATAAACCATAACCTACATCAATCGAAGAACTGAAATCAAGTAAGCTAATCCACCAGTGTTTCTCCCTTCCTCGACGCTGCAAAGTATTTCCAATCTATAAAATATATGTAATTTGTAAGAACATGACTCTATAGACACCCATATTACTATATGTCTAATCTAGACCGAAAGATTCACCTAATTTATAATCAAGTTCCTAACTTAGGGTTAAGTCCTAATTCGTACAAATAACATAACTTTAATGGTATATATTAGTATATCAAAATGTGATTTATAAGCTCGCATGTACAATAAAATTTTCTACCATGAAAACTAAACTCTAACAAAACTAACATGTACTAATTCGTAATTGGGGACTCTTAGGCATAAGTAAAACACGTCAGAATCAATCCAGTTACCCTATCATCCTCTCCCAATCATCATCTATAATTATATATAACCTATAATCCTATCAATCCTTATGTAACAGTTAACCACATGATTTTTCCTCAATATTATTAATAGTTACGTGTCTAGGCAGTAGTACTTGAAAGTTTCAATAACATATTAACCCACTAAAATACAACCTATCCTCCTAGTGGTAATACCTCCACTACTTCATGAATCCATAATCTATTGCATAGTTAAAGCATCTAAATTGAAAGCTCTTACCTGAGAGTCCAATGTGTTCGACAGCATAAAAAATTTTCTTTTGCCCAAACCTTCTCGTCCTTTTTATTTTATTTTTTCAAATTAACTATATATTAAAAGTAATAAAACCAATTACTCAATTTAATAAAACAAATATAGTATAAGTGGTATAGGAAATTACATAACTTATCACTTTAACTCATTAATTGCATTAGTTATCTAAAATTACCCCTTAATTGAATAACCTTAGTTATCGAATAGTTCCAAAATACCTATTTGAAATTTACGAGGTGAGTAATATATAGAATAAGAACTCTAGTACTCAAAAAAACCTAATGAGTCCTTACAGTAAGACTACCATAGCTTTGAATTGAGTTTGTCCATGTGCCCCACGTCAAGTTTCTAGTTTTAATGAATATTGAATTGAGTAAAAATCTAGTTTTCGAATTTTAATTGAGTCAATTCTTCTTCTATTGAGTTTTATATAATTATGTGTTGAAGTTATTATTATTTCATTGTTGGAATTATTGTTCATGATTTCTCTCATGAACCCTAGTTGAGTTAATGATCATGACTTTCCCACACAATATTTGATATCGAGATTTATGATTTTCATGCATTAAATAAATTATTATTCTAGATCAAGGTTACGTATATTTTTGAGTAAAGATGATGGTTTATATGCATTGATGAAAAGAGCGATTTTAATTAGTATAATATATTTACATGTTTAAAAGAATTTCAAAGAGCATAAGCATTGATTTTAAAGAAGTTTGAGCATTGAGTCAAATATTATTTTGAGAAAAGAGTTTTGATGAGATATGCATAACATTTGAAGAGTATTTATCGTTATGAAAGAGCATATAATTTGTAGTTGAAAGTATGGACAAATTGAGATAAAATTGAATTGATGAAAAGGTCCATTAAGACTCGATGAGATAATTTGGGTAAGAGTTGAAAGAACTCAGACCCTATAAATTACATAGCCAGTGTAGGATAGTTGTACCATTAATTCGGACAACTTTTATCCCAAAAGAGGACTTAATTTGTGAATCCAATAAGATGAATCGTCTCTTACTCTGGCAAGATATTGGACGATTGCGGCAATGCCAATGTAAATTATTGTATTATCACTCGCTCATATGATGATGGTTGTCGGTTAAAGAAACCCCCAAATGATGGTAATGGAATTTGGCTTAATGGAATTGTATATGATCGAGTTGATTTGAAAAGTATTACTTTATATTAATTTTTAAACTTGCATAACATATTGGTTGAGTTGTGCTTTGCTCTTATCATTGAGTTTTCTCTCGACTTTTATATATTCAGTCATTTACACACCGTACATTCCACGTACTAACACCACACGACATTGCATCATTTTATGATACAGATATAAATTTTAGAGATTCTCAACATATGCTCGTTAAAGATCTATTGAGTTCCTGACAGTGGTGAGACCTCCTTGCTTCTGGAGGAATCTATTATTTTGAGTTGTCTCCTCTTAGTAGTCTGTTGAGGTAGCCTTGAACCAATCTTGACACCTTCTTATGAGTTGATAGAGACTTCAAAGACTGGGTCAAATAGAGTTAGAATAGAGTTTATATTCCTTTCATAGTCAATTTTTGTGAACTGTTGTTACTAATATAAATTGAAATGTTGAGATATTTTTATTATAAGTATATTTGAAAGCTATTTTATATGACGATTTTCCTGCTCACTTGAGTACTTTATTTTGTGTCACTGAGTCTTCCGCTGATTGAATAGTCAAGTAGCTCTCTTGGGATCAATAATCGTTCTAAGTGTCGGTCACGTCTAGGGTACCCCTCAGGGCATGACAAACTTAGTATTAAAGCACAGAGTCAAGTGTCCTAGGATGTCTATGAAGCCATGTCTATAGGATCTTATTTATGATTATGAGGGTCCCACTTCTATAAATGAGGGACTATTGACATTTAAGAGATGTTTTCCTTCTTTTAGAATCTGAACAGTGCGATAGAGTCATTTCCTAAGAAACCTACAATAATTCATGCATTATTCTAAATCTTTCGACTATGTCTAATCTATGAGGTGATAGAAACAATAATATTTAGACCCTTACCAATAAGTTCCTCTGTGATAAAGTAATTAGAATGGTACAGAAACTGCATCAGGCTTGAGAGAAGTCGACTAGTGTGTTGAGTTAATTGATTCAAAAGAATGTGCTCTTATTCATATGTATTGTGCATTGAGCTTGATCAAGATGCACCCCAAACTCTCTTATCCAAAAACTTGTTTCCAACGTTATCCATGATAGGGAAAGTTATGTCTATAAAGGTTTAATATTACCATTTCAGAGAGCCTGATTCCAGGTCTTGTAAATCATAAGTAGAATTAAGTCATGCTAGAGCGAGAAGGACGATGGTGGAAAGGAAGAGACTAGATAGTGAGAGTAGTGGTTCATTGAGGCTTGTTGTTAGAGTTATGTATCTATTAAGTAAGTAATACAGTGATGTGTCAATTCCCATAAGTTTTTACAAAAGAGTAATAAGGACAATTTAATTTTTCATGATGAGGTATAGAGAAAGAGTTATTGTTAGGATGAGTTAGAGTATGCTCAAACTAGAAAGAGATTTATGCTGATGTGTTATGGTATTAGTGAGAGTGAGGTACTTATGTTGAAGAGAATAATAGAGTAATCATAGAGTAGATCCATAACCGTAGAGAATTGATCCACAGGCTTAGGATGGTGACCTTTAAGCTAAGGGGGAGATGATAAGGTAATGGACTAAAGTAGGTCTGGAGCCTTCAATAGTGGTGATATTGACTTCAAAGAAGCCATAAAGTGTTAGAATTATAGGCTTGAGAGGTTGATTGTCTAGAAGTTTGAATTATTCAATTGATTAAGTCTTGGGGATCTGTTCGTGCCCATCAATGACAAAGTGGAAGGTAATGTTCATATTCTTAATCTAAAACGATATGTTTATCCTTGACTTTGAATAATTGATTATCTAGAGAGTTTGGTTGGTTGGTTGATTGATTTAGTATTTATTGTTATTTGTGCCTCGTGTCCATCTCTACTTATCCATCACTCGAGGATGAATGATACTAAAGGGGAGATATTGTAACACCTTTGAATTTCCTACGCTAAGATTCAGATTAATCTTCTTACGCTATGAGATTATACTAAGTAATTCTAACTTATAATATGAGTTTCAAGGTCAATTGTTTTATGGGAATGATATATTTAGGATGGATTAAGGTCACAAAAATTCTTTAACACAAGGTTCAATTGAAACCTTTCTTATCGATTGAGTTTTGATGTGAGATTCTATGAGATTAGGTGATCTAATAACTCCAAAGTTGTAGATTTATGTTAATGTCCTTTACTAAGTAATTGAAGTGTGTTGGATGTGGTTTGAGGTCATAAGATACACCCAAGATCAAGCCAAGTTCAAAATATTTCAATCAACTAAGTTTCGATATGAATTCATAGAAGGATTAACTTCAAATTGCCATATCTTGCATAATGAGTTAGGTAATCCATAGTATATAAAATTAAATATGTTTGAATTATCTTTTCAATGCATTCAATTTTACCTTAATTAGAGTTTGGAGTATTTATTATCGCTTCACCGAAGCTTGCCAAATTTGGAATTTCGGCGATTCACCGAATAATTCAAGAATCCACCGATTTAGCCCGCCAAATTATCACGAAACACTTAAAAACTGTACGAAAAGGTGAACCAAAGTCCTTATTTGGAGTATCGTGAAATGGTTCACCGATGGGGCCCCTAGGCCTCCTCAAACATTGAAGACTTGTAATCATCTAGAACCATCATGCCACCACTTTCGGCCTCATCCAACCTGAATCTCCATAGACTCCTCAACTAGCCAATCTATGCATTTCCCTTGCCAACTCCTTCCTTTATTAATCAATGTGGGCCATACTCTTACTGGATACCCTACTCAACGCATTAACAACAACATTGGTTTTGCCCCGGTGATAATATACATTTATGTTATAGTCTTTAAGAAATTCCAACCACCTTCATTGCCTCAAATTGAGGTCCCTTTGTATGAACACATATTGGAGGTTTTTGTGATCGATGAAGATATCCATATGTACCTTATACAAATAGTGACACCATATTTTCAATGTAACTACCACGACCGCTAGCTCATATCATATATAAGATAGTTACGCTCACGCACCTTTCGTTGCCTAGAAGCATAGACAATGACTTATTCTAAGTGAGCCATCCTTTTTCCTCACAAACAGCAAAGGTGCACCCCAAGGTGACTTGCTAGGCCTAACAAAAGACCTTCTCCAATAAGTTCCTCAATTGATCTTTTAATTCTTTCTATTCCACCAGGCCATATGGTAAGGATGAATGGAGAAAGGTTGAGTATTAGGGAGGAGGTATATACTAAATCTATTTCTCTTTTGGAAGGAATATCGAGAAGTTCATAGAAAAATTCATTGACCACTGGGACCAACTTAATAGAAGGAATTTTGAAATCAACATATCTAATCCTTATAAGATGATAAATGCAACCCTTAGTAATCAATTCTAGAGCCTTAAGACAAGAGATGAACTTACCCTTAACCACAGAATCATGACCTTTTCACTCAATGATGAGTTCATTAGAAAATTAGAACCTAACCTTACAAGTTCTACAATCAATAGAGTCATCGTATGTATGCAACTAATCCATCCCATGAATAATAGTAAAATCTACCTTGTCAAGTTGAACAAAATCACAAGGCAAGACTATATGCAAATTGGACACGAGACACCCTCTATAGACTTTTCTAGCAACAATGGACTTACCAATAGGGATAGACACCAAAAAAGGGTTCATATAGCATTTTGAGACATATGTCAAACCTACTAGCGATTAAACGGGTAATAAAAGATACAGTGACACCCAGATCTAATAAAGCATACACATCATAATAATAAACCTTTAATATATTAGTGGCAACATTGGGAGCCTCATCCACCCCTTGCCTCCCTTGAAGAGCATAAAATTGGTTATAGTGTAGGGCACCTCTTTCTTGACCCCCTTGTACCCCTTGACTTCCAAGAGCACCATGTCCTTGGGGACGACCATCTCTACCCTTTTTTGGAGCATTTGGATGATTAGGAAGTTTGTGGCCTAATTTTCCACACCCGTAGCATGCACCCGTGTCTCTCAAGCATTTGCCACGATAGTTCCTTCCACATTTTGGGCACCTAGGAAAACTTGGTCTACCATTACCTTCTTGCGCTTTAGGGTTTGCAACCTATCATTGGTGAACCTTTTGTTTGGGATATTTGAAGTCTTTGTCCCTGAGATTTATAGCCTTGTTGAAAGCAACCACTTCCTCCACCTGTCACACCCCTCCCTGGGGTCGTGACCAGTGCCCGATAGGGACACGTAATCACCTAATAAGTCGAATTCCTTTCT
>JAOTQR010076704.1:0-12853 GCA_025774065.1 Solanum ossicruentum
CTAGGCTGAGATTAGAAAGAAATTCGACTTAATAGATGGTTACGTGTCCCTATTGGGCACTGGTCACGACCCCAGGGAGTGGTGTGATAAAAGATCATGTTGAAATACCTTGCATTGATACATCTTTTAGAGAAATAGAAGAGTTAAAGTGAATAAAGTTTAAGAAAAGCTAAAGTTGGGCGAAGTTCCAAAGAGGAGAAAGTAACACTTTGAGCAAGAACAATCTTCTAAGTATGAGCATATGGTCAATGTTTTGGGAGTAGTATTGAGCATCGATATGAGTGAGAGTAATAATAACTTAAACTCATAAACTACGTAGCCAATGTAGGATAGGATTATATTAAGGTGTAACTCCTCACTTGCCACTGAGATGGCCCAGTTTTGCGATGGATCCAGTCTGCTAGTTTCGCCTTCTACCCTGGGAAAGTATGAGATGCCTCTGGTAGCATGGGCAAAACGTTGTATCACCACGAAGCTCATAGTGGTGGTTGTCGATCAGAAAAACTCCCCAAGTTAAAGTAAATCAAGTTTTTCATACATATTTTCAGCATGTTTATTTTTAGCATACAGACTACTTATCACTTATGTTATTTTATTCTGCGATAGGATTTATGTACTTTGAGAAATATTGCATTGCTTTGAGTTTCCATTTATCATTTTACATACCGTACATTCCACGTACATAATGTAGATGCAAGTGACAGAGTCCCTCAGCAGCCGTACCCATCTAGTTATCAGTGAGGCCTTTTCTCAGTTAGAGACTTGAAGTTATTATTTATGTTTTCTTTTCTAGCAGTTTCTTTTCAGTTGTGGCTACCATGGGCCTGTCGCAAAAGTAGTTTCAGACTATTCCAGTAGGTTCCATAGACTATGTGTCAAGTACTTCAACTCTTGTTTATTTTAGTTATTGTCGAGATGTTTCTCGTTTCAGCTTATTCAGACAGTTGAAAGCCTTAATTTGTAATTTTTTTTAAAGCCTTGCCATGATTATTTAAGTCTTCTACTAAGTAAGTAGCCAGGCCAAGCGGTTTGCTTGGGACCAGAAATGGTTCTAGGTGCTGGTCACACCTAGGGTGTGAACTCGGGGAGTGACAAACTTATTATCAGAGCACAGAATTCGAGAGTTCTAGGGAGCGTATAAAATCGTGTTTGTTAGAGTTCATATTATGGGTGTTAAGCGTGCCACATCTATAATAGAGAGGCTACAGGGCATTAGGAAGAGTCACTATCATTTGTTATTTTCCTCTCTTGCTTCAGAGTTTACCTCTATCAGTTCCCATCTAACTCGTGCGTTCACACCTTGTTTTTCAGATCATGCCTCCATGTAGAGCCAATGGACCAGTAAGGGGCAGAGGGCACCCATCCAGGAGAAATGCAAACCATCTTGGCCCAATTCCTGAGGGACCTAGAGGTCCAACTGTGCCGGACGAGCAGCCCCAGCAAGCAGACACCTCCAATGTTGAGCTCCGTCAAGCCATATAGATGTTGGCACAACGATCACTACACAGGGAGGTCGCAAGAGAGATGGTAGGAGTGATGGATCAAATATTGCCAGGGTTCGTGAGTTTTTGAGGATGAACCAACCAGAGTTCACGGGGTATAATGTGAAGGAGGATTCTGAGAACTTTATTGAGGAGTTCCAGGAAGTGTTTCAGGTCATGCACATATGTGATAATGAGCGGGTTGAGTTTAATGCCTACCAGCTCAAGGGAGTAGCTAGACTCTGGTTCGATTAGTGGAAAGGAGGCAGGGTAGAAGAGGCGCCAACTTTGAGTTGGGCAGTGTTTAAGGAGGCCTTTCTGGGACAGTATTTTCCCAGAGAGATGAGGTAGGCTAAGGTGAGGGAATTTATGAATCTGAAATAGAAGAATATAAGTGTACGGGAGTATAGTCTCAAGTGTTGGACCCAATTTTGTCCGGCCTTTTCATAAATCAGTCGTAAAATTTTAAAAAGTTTTAAAATAATTATTTTGAAAAAAATATGCTTTTTTTAGATCGCTTTTTTGTTTAATTTAGAACCTTAAAAAAAAGAATTAAATTAACCCAGCGCATGGGGGCCAGGCGCCCCCAATTCTCTTTATCTTCTTCTTCTTCACGCTCAAAAACCCCAATCTCTTTTTCCCCTATTCCTCTTCCTAAACCAGAAAACCCTAACCCTAGCTACATCCCTCCCCAACGTTCCCCGACAAATTCTTGTCCCCACGCATGCGCCGCACCCCCACGATAGTTTGTTCCCTCACACGTGCCCTTTTCAAACCCTAAATGGTCCCTATATAATCTCTTTTCCTTCTTTGTTTTGGGACGGCCATGGATAGTGGGAAAGAAGGGGGGTTCGAAATCGAAAACGAAAAAATCTTGGACAGTCGAGATGGAAAAAGGCGAGGGAGTTCAAAAATCCTAGTAAAGGGGATCAATTCGAAAGAGGAAATCGATAAAAAGGGAGACAAATTCAAATCCGAGGGATGATGACGTTTCTATATTTGAGCTAATCAATTCAGGCCTAGAGGAAGGCCAACTCATCTTGGCGTGGCAGCACGGATGGCCGGTGATTAAGACCTCTCTCGTGCAACCGATGTTCGCAGCCATGGCGGTGCTGACTTCTCTTTTGCCTTATCACAAAATACATCTGAGCCCAGAAAACCAGAGCAAAATCCCAAATCTTCAGTCATTTTGTGTGAATTTCATCAAAGTCTTAAATAAAGTCTTATTCGTCAATTTAGAAACCAGAACATTTTCAAAGTCAGGGTTGTCCAAAATTCGATTAGTTGTGGTGTGAGTTCGTCCTCAATCAAGCTCGTTGTCCCAGTATCGCTGCCTCGACAAAGGTAATATTTCCAATCTTTATCTCGTTCCAAGCCTTACATACTATGTTCGAAAATGAATCCTAAAGATATATCGAAGTTTTCTGTTTACATTTCGTTTGTTGGCTATAAATCTCTGTCATAATGTACTGATATTGTGATGCTGGTGTTGTTTGTTCGTTAAGAAATCATGTCTGTTGTCATTCAATATGTGTTGCGTACCCATTGATTTCAAGTTGCTGACCTCTGATTAAGTGAAGTGCTACTAGTAGTTTCATGCTTTAATTATTATTGCAGTAATGGTTTGGTTTAATGAGTGAAGACTTGCCTGTTATGATGTATTTGGGTTCCTGCTTCTCAGCCATTATGTTTCCCCCCTCCTCACTTAATGAATGCTTGAAATGGCCAGTCTCCCTTGTCTTTACATGTTAATCTTTTTCCCTCAGTTGCGATTTTTAGCTGAAGTGACTACAAACTCAGGGTATTATGTTGTAAACACTCTGGTTCTGCTGAATATCTTAAAATGCTATGTTGGTATTGTAATGGGTCAGTTTAAGTAGTATTGGTCCTGCTGAATATCCATGTTTTCTTCCTGAAATGGGTCCATTATGAAGGTCATAAATATTTTAAGTAATGGTGTGGAAGCTGTTTCGTCTCTACTTTGTTATTCACATTTGGTTGAGTGAGCTAATGATCATTCTGTTATGAACCCACCTGAGTCTCTCTCTTAGTTATTATACCACCTTCGTTTACTGTTGGCTTATAAGAATCAAAACCAAGTGAAAATGATATTGTTTTCTCGAATACATGTGATAAATGTTTAACTGTTGTAACCCTTCCTGATTCTGATATCAACTTGCCTTATGTTGCTGTAATAGGTTGTCTCCCTCAGCTTCCTCTTGGTTTTCAGTTTGTGGTTTTGCTTGGAGGTCATTATGTTAAAACTGGGTGCTCAACAACTTTTCCTCAATTTGGTTTTCAGTTTCTATTTGCTTCTTTACATGATTAAATGCTCAACTTTGATTCATATTGTTGTTGGCCTCCCTTCGAATTCTAACAAAATAGCTATTTCTCCCGACCCGAATAAGATCATCTTTGAACTTATCTTTTGGGAGTTAACTGTTAGACTCTTTGCCAAACATTTGCTCACTTAAGCTTGCTCTTATTCCCCATGATTGTCATTAGTGTTGTATGCTGCTGAGATTCTGCCGTTCCACTGTTTGCTAAACATTTTAGGATTATTACTCACATATTTTATTTGTTTTGTTGCATGTGAAATCATGTTGGAGCCCAAATGGGTTGCATTCCTTCCTTGTGTATTTATTGGGCCATGGAGGCCCAGCCTTCTTTGTTGAATTCGGAGAAGCAGCCTTTAGAGTCGTGGAGCCAATTTGCAGGAATTGGAATTCCAAAGAAGGTCGATATACATTGATATACAGTGTATATACACCAATGCATCATAAAAGAAGGGCCCAAAACAACAAGTTCAACTCTCTTCACTCACATTATTATTTTGTTGGTCTATTTGTATTGATTTGGATGCTAACATTTTATTGGTTTCGATCTAATTAAATTCCCCGACATGTCGAACAACTTTGTTATTTTCATTTTTTATTTGAACAAAAAAGAAAAGAAAAGAAACTGTTTGCATAAAAAATAAAAAAAAAGAAAAATTTAAAAAATGTGACTTTATCATTTTAGTTTGATTTTTAAACTTAGTCAATTTTCTTAAGTTTAGTTGAGTCTAGTTAGATATTTTTTAGACTCCTCAAATATTTTCAAGTTTAGTCAAAGTCTTTAAAAAAGTTAAATCAAATCTCAAAATCAGTCGATCTTTTTCAAGTCAAAGTTAGTCAAATATCTTAATCGTCGGATAACCACATTTAGCGGTCATTTCGAGTGCGTAAAACCTTCTCGAAGTGGAAATGTGAACCCGAACCTGTTTCTCTGGTTTTTAAAAGATTTTTCTGTTAGGTCTTTTAAAATATTTAATGGTTTACTAATTATTCGCAAAATTAGGCGGCGACTCTGTGTCTTTTCGAATTTCGAGAATTAATTTCACTTAAATTAATTAAGTTTAGATTGATTCTCGATTTTTGAACAATTTTTAAATTTTTTCTTTAAAGTTGGTCATTTTTCGTGATAACATCAAGTTTACTCAGTTGTCCTGTTATGCTCCAACTATAGTGGCAGACATGTGTACTAGGATGGACCTGTTCGTGTCAGGACTCTCTTGGATGACTGATAGAGAAGGTAGGAATATTATTTCCATTGGGGATATGGACATAGCCCGTTTGATGATTTATGTGCAGCAGGAAGAGGAGGAGAAAATATAGGATAGGAAAGAGTTCATAAGTAAAAAGGCCAAGATATCAGGCCAGGAGACCGGTAAGAGAGGGGCTGGAGGTGGAAATCACTCATCCTTTTAGCCTAAGATATCCGGACCAGCACCTTCATCTACTAATACACTTGCACCGAGGGTCAGAAATGAGCATGAATCATAGAATCGTAGGTTCCTGGGCAGCCAGTCACAGGGTAGCATAGCTCAAGGATCGAACAGTTATCCTGTTTGAGGTAAGTGTGGCAGTTTTCATCCCGGAGAGTTCCATATGGGCATGAATGGTTGCTTCAAATATGGTCAGGTGGGACACGTCTTGAAGGATTATCCTATGGGGAGGCAGAACATGAGAGATAACATATCACAATCAGTTTCTTCAGTTCCGCAAGGTAAGCTAATGGAGGGGCAATACATCAGGAGCAGGTAGGGGCACAAATCGCTTATATGCCACGGCCACCAGGCAGGAGCAAGAGAACTCACCAGATGTGGTTACCGATATGGTTAAAATCTTTACTTATGATGTCTATGCATTATTAGACCCAGGTGCCACATTGTCATTTGTGACTCCCTATGTAGCCATGAAGTTTAGGGTTAGTCCAGAACGTCTTCTTGATCCTTTCAGTGTTTTCACTCCTACTGGAGAGTCTATTTTAGCCCAAAGAGTTTATAGGGGATACCTAATATCAGTTTATCATAAGAAAATCGTAGTTGATTTGGCTAAGCTAGAGATGGTAGATTTCGATGTCATCCTAGGCATGGATTGGCTTCATGCTAGTTATGCTTCCATAGATTGTAAAATCATAGTAGTCAAATTTCAGTTTCCTAACGAACCAGCCTAGAATGAATGGGTAGCTCAGTTTTTCCTAATTATCTGTTTGTTTCATATCTCAAAGCCAAAAAGTTAATTTCAAAATGGTGTATATACCACCTAGTTAGAGTTCAGGATTCTCGTGTCAAGGCACCATCTCTCCAGTCTGTCCCAGTTGTGATTGAATTCCCAGAAGTTTTTCCTGAGGATCTTCCTTGAGTCCCTCCTGATAAGGAAATATACTTTGGGATAGATACCCTCCAGATACTCAACCCATATCTATTCCTCCATATCGTAATGGCTCCTTCGGAGTTAAAGTTGCAGTTGACAGTCCTTCTAGATAAGAGTTTCATTACACTAAGCATATCACCTTGAGGTGCTCCAATTCTTTTCGTGCGTAAAAAGGAAGGCTCTCTTCGAATGTGCATAGATTACCATTAGTTGAATAAGGTCACCACAAAGAATAAGTATCTCCTTCCCAGAATTAATGACCTATTCAACCAATTTCAGGGAACTACTTGTTTCTCCAAAATAATTCTCAGATCAGGGTATTATGAACTTAAATTTAGAAAGAGAGATACTTCTAAGACAACTTTCAAAACCTGCTATGGTCGCTATGAGTTTTTGGTCATGTCATTTGGACTGATAAATGCACCAGCAACATTCATGAATCTTCTGAACATGGTGTTGAGGTTGTACCTAGATATGTTCATCATCATGTTTATAGATGACATCTTGATCTATTCTCGTAACAAGGAGGAGCATGCCAACCATCTGAGAATTATCCTTCAGACCCTTAAGGATCAGTATCTTTATCCAAAGTTTTCCAAATGTGACTTTTGGTTGACATCTGTGGCATTTTTTAGGCATATTGTGTCCGGTGAAGGTATTCAAGTTGATTCTTAAAAGATTAAGGTAGTAAAGAATTGGCAAAAGCCCACAACTCCAATAGAGATAAGGAGTTTCTTGGGCTTGGCGGGTTACTACAGATGGTTCATAGAGGGATTTTCTTCTATCTCAGCTCTTTTGACTAAACTCACTCAAAAGAAGGTTAACTTCGAATGGTCAGAAGCTTGTGAGAAAAGTTTCCAAGAGTTGAAAATCAGGCTGGCCACAGCCTCGGTCTTATCCCTACCCGAAGGAGTTGATGACTTCATGGTATATTATGATGCTTCCAGAGTTGGGTTGGGATACATATTGATGCAGAGAGCAAGGTGATAGCATATGCCTCCAAACAACTTAAGACTCATGAGAAGAACTACCCAACTCATGATCTTGAGCTTGCTGTTGTTATCTTTATGGTGGGTACATAGATGTATTTACAGACCACAAGAGCTTGCAATATGTATTCAACCAGAAGGAGTTGAATTTGAGGCAGAGAAGATGGTTGAAGCTGTTGAAAGACTATGACATGAGTATCCTTTATCATCCAGGTAAAACTAATGTAGTTGTTGATGCTCTTAGCAGGTTGACCATGGGGTGCACTGCTCACATTGCGAACGAAAAGAAGGAATTGGCTAAAGGAATGCACAGAATTTCTGTTTTTTTATCGTGCTGCTACTGCTCGGAAGAGAGAAAACCACTTATTTAAGTTCTTCCATAATAGGCATGGCCTGTACGATTTGATTCTGCTCCTCCCCTATCAATTTTGGAATACATCTCAGATTGTCTTCATCAATTCTAGTTTGATGACCTGTGAAAAATTCTTGGAAATGGCTATATGTAGTATCTGCAATATTAGTATCTTTTTTAGACTAGCTTGTTTGGGGGTGCAAATTGAAAATTTCAACGAAGGTGGTGCTATTATCTGAAATGAGGCAAAATCATCATTGGTGGTGGGGTGAAAGAAAAGCAAGACAGGGATCCTATCCTTCTTTAGTTGAAAGAAGATGTTCAGAAATAGAAAGTGTTAGTGCTTGCAAAAAAGAGAGATGGAATCCTGAGATACCAAGGTAGATTATATGTGCCAAGTGTTGATGGCCTTAGAGACAAGATCTTAGCTGAGGCTCATAATGCTAGATATTGTATTTACCCTGGTGCAACAAAGATATATAGAGATTTACGAGAAGTCTATTGGTAGGGTGGCATGAAGAGGGAAATTAGAGAGTTCGTGTCTAGATGCTTGAATTGTCAGCAGGTTAAGGTAGAGCACCAAAGGCCTTATGGTGTGGCCCAGAGCATTGAAATTCTAGAATGGAAGTGATAAATGATTAACATGGACTTTGTAACAGGCTTACCTCAATCTCACAGACAGCATGATTCAATATGGGCTATAGTAGACAGAATGACCAAGTCAACTCATTTTCTACCTATCAAAACGACTGATACAACTGAGGACTATGCCAGACTTTATCTTAAAGATATTATTAGGCTGCACAGGGTCCCATATCAATCATTTCAAACAGAGAAGCTCAGTTTATGGCACAGTTTTTGGAAGTCCTTTCAGAAAGGGCTTGGTACAAAGGTGAATCTTAGTGCAACTTTCCACCCATAGATAGACGGGCAGGCGGAACAAACCATACAGACCCTAGAGGATATGTTGAGGGAGTGCGTGATAGACTTTAAAGGTAACTAGGATGATCACTTATTCTTGATTAAGTTTTTCTATAATAATATTTTCTAAGCTAGCATACAGATGGCACCGTATGAGGCTCTTTTATGGGAAGAGGTGAAGATAACCCATTGAGTAGTTTGAAGTTGGTGAGATAGGATTGATAGGACCTAATCTAGTCTACCAAGCTATGGAGAAGGTGAAGGTTATCCAAAAAAGGCTAAAGACAACCCAGAGTAGGCAACAGTCTTACACGGATGTTAGGAGGAGAGATTTGGAACTTGAGGTAGGTGATTGGGTATACCTAAAAGTATCACCGATGAAATGGGTTATGAGATTCGGAAAAAGAGGAAAACTCAGTCCACAATATATTGGTCCTTACTAGATTCTGAGAAGAGTTGGCAGTGTTGCTTACGAGTGTCGGCAGAGTTGAGTGTTATATATACGATGTTTCATATTTCTATGCTTAAGAAATGCTTAGGAGACCCCTCTTTAGTTGTCCCTATTGAAAGTGTTGGAATTAAGGATTATTTGTCCTATGAAGAAGTCCCGATGCAAATACTAGACCAACAAGTTCGAAAGTTGAGGACCAAGAAGATTGCTTTGGTAAAAGTGTTATGGAGAAACCAATTCATTGAAGAAGCTACATGGGAAGCAGAAGAAGATATGAAGGCCAAGTATCTGCACTTGTTTGTTGGCCTGAATGAGGACCTTGAAGGTAAATTTTTATAATCGATTTTATGGACTTATGTTCATTTAAGTTCAGAAATTTGGTTGTCTTGAGCCAACTTTTTGCATGTCGTTATCATTCGAGGACGAATGATCTCAAGGGGGAGAAATTGTGACACTCGATAAAATTATCAAAATACCCCTAGAAAGGAACCATGCACGTAACGTGTCTTCCCATACTCCATTCACAAATTCGAGACTAAATTTGTGATCAACAAGAAAAAATTAAGTAGCAAAATAGTCTCGACTCGATTTTAGAACAATTGAGTTAAAATAAAATTTTTGATAATTAATTTCTGGGTAGTGAGGGTCTGTGCCCAAGGCGCGACGTGCCAAGGACGTGGAGCCACACTTAGGAAATTTTTTCAAGTTTCGATGGGAAGCTGATTTCACGAAAAAGGTAAAAATACACATGTCCGCGCCCCTGACCCGACGTGGATATGTTGTATTACGTATATTACTTTTTCTTTTGTTTAAAGAAGGATAGTTTCGAATTTTTCCATCATCCTTAAGCCTAAACTAGTCGGTCTTAACCTAAATTTAGTCCCTAAAACGTATGAATTCACGTTGATACTCTCAAAAGCGTTCCAAGAGACCTAGAGCGTAGAATCAAGAAACTAACTAGGGCATTCAAGAATCCTCCCCAAATGCTTCCATGAATTTGAATTCTCAGGTATGTAAGGCTATCTTAAAGCTATTCTCCTGCTATTTTAAAACTTAAATTACTAGTTCCCAGTCAAGGTTTCAGATTACCCATTTGAATCAAAGTTTCCCTATATTCTTGGCCAAGTTCATTGAATAATTGTTCATGCATAATTTCTTGATAATGATAATGATTTTTATGATATTTTCTGTCTAATTAAGATATAGAAACAAGATTTACATCTATGGTTGAAATTAGGAGAACTCTATATCTATTTCCGGAAAAGACATAAAGATTACAGTTTTGAATAAAGTTTAAGAAGCATTTGAAGATCTTGTGTTTGCAAGATATCTGAGAAATAAAAATCATGTTGAAATACCTTGCATTGATGCAAATTTTAGACAAAGAGAAAAGTTAAAGTGAATAAAGTGTAAGGGCTAAGTTCCAAAGAGGAGAAAGTAACACTTTGAGCAAGAACAATCTTCTAAGTATGAGCATATGATCAATATTTTGGGAGTAGCATTGAGCACCGATATGAGTGAGAGTAATAATAACTTGAACTCATAAACTACATAGCCAGCGTAGGATAGGATTGTACAAAGGTACAACTCTCACTTGCCACTAAGATGACCCAGTTTTGCGATGGATCCACTCCCCTAGTTTCGTCCCCTAATCCGACAAAGTATGGGATGACTCTGGCAGTGTGGGTAAGATGTTGTATCACCACGAATCTAATGGTGATGGTTGTAGGTTAGAGAAATTCCCCAAGTTAAAGCAAGTTAAGTTTTTCATACAAATTTTCAGTGATAGTAGTTTTTTTTCGGTTGTGGCTACCGTGGGCCTGTCCTGCTAGTAGTTTCATACTATTCTAGTAGAGGTTCTATAGGCTACGTGTCAAGTACTTCAACTCTTGTTTATTTCAGTTATTGTCAAGATGTTTCTCATTTCAGTTTATTCAGACAGTTGAAAGCCTTAATTTGTTTTTTTTTAAAGCCTTTCCATGATTATAAAAGTCTTCAGTTGAGTAAGTAGTTAGGCCAAGCGGGTTCGCTTGGGACCAGAAATGGTTCTGGGTGCCAGCCACACCTAGGGTGTGAACTTGGGGTGTGACATGAAGAAAATAGAAAAATATAATGAATTATTACAAATTGCTTAAGAATCTTCTGCTAGATTAAATATAATTAAATGTGGTTGCCCCTAATCCTTCATTTTGAATTATATAAACATATATTTTGTACTAACTTTGGGCCATACCTATTAAAGTTTGTCTCCTAATTTCTTTATTTTTTTCTAAATAGAAAACAAGTAAGAATAACAGAAAGTATAGTACTATAGAATAAACTTATAGTTATATATAGATAATTGAAAGGATTTGTATATACTTTGTACTACATAGAGTTTATATATTGAAAGGGTTCACTCTTAAAACATTAGAATACCTCGAATAATTTTAAAAAATTGATAAAGTTATGAAGAAAACTATAGTAGTTAAATATAATTACGAGAGGTACAAATAATTTAGAAGGTGATTAGATAAATAATTTTAATCCTTAAGACATTGCAATTCCTTGATTTCAGATGAAATATGAATTCGACTACTTTAATTTTAAACATTCAATTAGTAATTATTTAAAAGGGAAAAGGGTCAAAAACATTCCACAACTGTTTTTTATTATTTGACTTTACCCTCGCCGTTAAAATGAATTTATGTATATTCTCTCTGTTACAAAACTTACCATGTATGCCCATATTTGGACAGAAAGCCCAAATAACCTCAATTTAACCTTTTTTTTTTATCCAATCCCAACCCAACCCAAACCCACCCATCTTAAATAATAACCAAACTTAACCTAAACTCAATTCCATTTCTCACCTTTTTCCTTTCTTCAACCATTTGTTGCCTCCACCATCACTATCGGCAAAATCTCACCAGAAACTCAACAACAAATCGGCGGCCCCTTGTCTATCTCCTTTTTTCTCCCTTTCTCCCTTTCTCCCTCTCAATCTGGCC
The DNA here is from genome assembly GCA_025774065.1 of Solanum ossicruentum. Lineage (NCBI taxonomy): Eukaryota > Viridiplantae > Streptophyta > Magnoliopsida > Solanales > Solanaceae > Solanum > Solanum ossicruentum. The sequence continues at coordinate 11,882 of JAOTQR010076704.1, forward strand.
ACCAATAGCGGAATTACTCTTCTCTCCTCCTCACCCGTGACAGCCCTCTCTCCTTTTCCCTTCGTCTCCGACGAGAGACAACCAAAAAACTGTCTTTTTTCATTACCAGATCTCCGTTGTTTCCCTCTCCTCTTCTCACTGCCAAAATGTTGGCGAAAAATCCATCCCGACGCCCTTTACTATAAGAAATCATCACCAATTTTTTCAATTTTTACTATTGAATTGTACAAAGAAGCTAATAAAAAAGAAAACACATGTCTTTTTATCCATGAGGAAGACAAAAATGAGGGGAAAAAAAAAGCAAACAGAGAATACCCAAACATGTACTAATTTTTTCATAAAAACAAGATAATATTTCATGAGAAAAAACATTGAGAAAAATAAATGGCAAGAAATAAAAAATTAGTGTTGGTTAAAGAATTGTTGAGGCAATGTTTATTAAGACATTCCATACTTCAATTAATTTAAAGAATTTTAGTTACTTTGTTGGGGCAATGTTTAAAGAATTGGGTTAGGTTAAGTTTGGTATTGATTAGGATGGGTCGAGTTTGGGTTGGGGTGATATTGGGTTTAAAAAAAACAAGTTAAAATGAAGTTATTTGGGGCTTTCCATGCATCAAGGGGCATAAATAATATGTTTTTTAATGGCTAGAGTACAAGTAAATTCATTTTAACGGCGAGGATAAAATCAAATAATAAAACATAGTTGGGGATATTTTTTGCCCTTTTCCCTTATTTAAATATGGATACACTCAAAATCATGTCAAGAAAAATATATTTGTTTTACGACGGAAAATGGACGTGATGACAGTTGCTCAATCCTATCAGAACAAGTTTGTCATGACCCAGGAGGGTACCCTTGGTATGGCCGGCACTCAAATACTATTGCTAGTGTAACGACCCCTTTTCTCCATTTGTTTAATTTAATTGTTTATGCTGAGAAATATATTATCATAAAATAATAGTTTCTAG
>JAOTQR010076705.1:0-12852 GCA_025774065.1 Solanum ossicruentum
GTAGCAGGCTAATGGTAGGGTTAGGGGTTTTTGCCATGTATTCGCATTACCTGTTATATTATGTGTTAGTTTACCTTCTTTACATATTGTCATTCTTAGTCGTCATTTTTCTGTTCCCTTCCTCTTTTTATCATATCTAGTTTGTTGTTACTTACGGGTTTTGTGACGAGGGTGTCCAGGAAACAGCCTCTCTACTTCTATGGTAGTGGTAAGGTCTGAGTATATTTTACCCTCCTCAGACCCCACTAGTGGGATTATAGTGGGTATGTTGTTGTTGAAAATTGAAAGAAAATGATAAACTTGTTCCATTTCTTTAGATTTTACAAATGAATAAAATACTTATTTTTTAATACTATATGAGTCATGTATATGGTACAAAGGAAAAGGAAATATAATAAGTTACCACTATTTTAACTTTGAAATACGGGTGAACAAAATAGAATGCTCATTGGGAGTATTATACGTTCAGTTTTTATTTTTTATGTTTTTTTATAAATAAGAACAAAATGACAATTATCTGAAAGAACAAAAAACAAAAAGTTATATGTTCATTAAAGACCTTGGGAATTTGAAATATTGTGATTTACTACTTCCCAAATGCTCATAAATCAGTGCAACATTCTGATGTAGGATTATATAGCAAGTGAATGAAGGTTGTGTAGGATAATGTGAAAAATATATTTTTTTAAAATAAGTGATCATCTTACTTTTTGTTGGTACTTGGATTGTAAGACAAAAATATTGTTGTAAGAATATTTAGGTATAATTTTAAAAAAATATTATGATATCGAACTAAGACTCCTATCATGACCCTGATCGGAGACCTAACCTGACCCCAACATCAACCCAAAATATGACCCTAAGTCCTACCACAATCTTCTCTCGAGACTCGATCGCTAATCTTGACCTCAACCTCAACTTAAAACTTGATTCTCAATTAGAAATTAACTTGAGACCTCACAACCTACTCGAGACCTGAAAATCAACTCCAACCAAAATTTGAGTCATGCAGCCGATTTTGACTTGATCTAGATTCTGATTCTATACTGAGATCAAAGACTTGACTCGAATCATGACCCGACCTTGACCTCAAGTTAGTATCAAGGTCGAAATGAGTTTGGTTTTTAGATTGGGGTGGAGAGTTGAATCTTGAATTGAGATCAAGAATATTTTTTTTAGATCAGAGTCAATATTGAATTGTAAGTTAGGTCCTGAGTCAAGATCAGAATCAAGAGGTAGCTAGGTCTCATCTAGAATCGAGGTAACGTTGATCCCAGTTTAGAGTCGAAAAAAGTTTTTCGAGTCAAAAGTCAAGATCATGGTTGGGTCTCTAGTTGCATGATCATGGGTCGAATCTTAGGTTGAGGTTGATGATCTAGTCCGAGTTGGTGTCATGGTCATAATTAGAAGTTGAGTCTCGAGTCAGGATCGGATGCTGAGGTTGAAAGAGTTTTCAAAATATTTTTTTCTTAGGAATTCAATTTTTTTAAATTGGAGAAAAATAAATCTCTAAAAAAACATTCAAACGAATAAAAAAAGTAATAATTGAAAATTCGTACAAAACACTAAACAAAGCTATGTTGCACGTGTTTCGAATATGTGCGATCAGAGTAGATGAAGCAAATTTTACAGCAGGGTACTTTATATAAAGAGTGGCATATATATGTACGAATATTACTCAGATACAAACACTGCTAGATGATGATTGACGAAGATAATTAATTTGTAAAAAACGACTTAATGTTAATTCCAACTAATTAAGTTTTTTCTGCAACCAAAAGATTAAACAGGGTATTGGATTACACAGGGAGGATAACAAGAGTTTCGTCATCCTAACAAAAGAAAATAGTAGTTTGCAGAAAAAAGGGTAAAGCTCCCATGTTATGTTTTGTTATATTCATGCATCACCTCCTCAACTCAACTTTGACATTTATGAAATGCACCAAAATTCATTTTTTTTGGATAATCAACCGACTCCCTCCGTCCAATAATTGACTTGGCACACATCTTAAAAATAATTAATGTTAGTATAATAAATTACGGTTGAAAATAAAATGATAAACTCAATAAAAAATCCTTCAGGCCGAGACACATATTTCTCGCTCTCTTTCATATTTTAAAGAGAGCAACGCTGAATCAAAATGATATTGAGATCGCCTATATTGATATCTGCACTTTTTTCAAACTGTAACAAAACATGAATCTCCTTAAAATTGTTGATGTAATATACCACAAATACAATGGATTACAGTTGAAAAAATAAAATAACAAAACATGAATAAAAAATTCATTCAGGCTGAGGCGCGGATATCTCGCTCTCTTTAAGGAGATTCAAGCCACTGCGACATAATTTACACTGATCGAGCAGTACATTTCTGACTTGTCCCCTCCAGGATACAACAACCTAACAAAGTTGTATGACTTAAACAACTGCGGATTAGTTGAAGAGTCCAAAACTCCACACAAATGCACTTTCCTTCAACATATAAATTACTCTCTTTGATATGGTGAATATAGTTGAAGACTATGAATATTATTTTTATCTAAACCCTCTCTTTCACCAAACACAATATTATACTTCTCATTATTTTTCACTCTATATTTTCTTGTCTCTTTTTTCTCCATCCAAAACAAAGTAAGATCACCATTATTTATAGTGAGTAATTCTTCCTCTTCATGAATCGGAGGATAATGAGTAGTAATTGGGTAAATAAATAACCCGAAGATTACATAAGTTATAAGAATAAAGAGATAAAATAATGAGTGAGAAATTACAGTTAGTGGCAAAGGGAGTTGATCGGAACTTATTGCCATATTCTCTACTCTAATACATGATACAAATTCGTATTATTATTAATATTTTAATATTAAAATGTATTTGCATCAACAATAAATAATAGGGACCCTTTGAATATATATCAAAGGTTTTCCATTGATCAATTCAAGCTAAATCTGTGTCTAATTTTAGTTTAGTTTGATGTCAAACTTACTTAGCAACTCTTACGAAATAGCAGCCTGCAGTAGTCTGAAGAAAATTAACAAAGCAAAAGCATGTGAGAGGTGTCAAGGTTGATACTGCCTTACCAAAAAGCTAAGCATCATAGTTGAACACGATTTCATCTCTTATATGTGCAGGAAGCGATATGAGCTGGTAGGTGAAATGTATATTACTCTCTGTATCAACTGAGAAACTGCTTAATTCATTACAACTCTTGTTTGTGGCACAAAATTCTCATGTTCATTTGATGTTACACGAAACCACAACTTCATCCCTCCAGTTCACAAACTGTTAATTAGTAGAGTGAGGTTTTGTCAATATAAGCCAAATGAACGAAACAACAACAGTATGGTATTTTGCCTTTTCAAACCACATTATACATCAGATAGGTATAACGCTAAGAAGCAGAGAGGTCAATCCAAAAAGTGAAAGCATGAGTAATTTGGAGATACTTTTCCATCATTCAATGATCTTCAACCAAAACTTGTTATACTTGTCGTTCAGAGAGTCATCATTGTCAATTTCAAGCCAACAAGTCTCGAAGCTATTTCAATGTGCTGAAGAGCTTCCAGCATTTTTATCTGCTAGAAGAGACAGGGAGTAAAAAATATCCAACAGCAGGTTCCCCAAAGAATACAACAACACATGGGATGTTGAAGAGGAGGGTGATTAGGTTATAAACCAAATACTGAACAAAAGTTTACTATACAAATCGTTATGGATCAGAGTTTCACGGAACAGTGATAACATGTCATAAAAACAAGATATGGAATGGAAAATCAGAGTGCTCAAACCGATCATAACCTCTCGAAACAGGCCTATGGAAACAAATTAAAAGACCCTCATCATCATGAAAATTGGAGAAATAAACAAAGTTCGAATGCAGCAAGACATGTGGATGCATGAACAAACTTTCAAAGATGCTTCTCGGATCCATATAACATCGAAAACAATCCCCACCTAACTGTTGCTAAATGCTGCAGTAATAAGGAGTGCAAATGGCGCTTAGAAGAAAGACTAGAAAATGTATTTAACTAGTGAAAATCTGCAGAAAAGCGGCAACACAAAATGCAACAATGGATTTGCTGAGTGAATAAAGGAAGAAGATACCAATTGTTAGGCCCCGTCTGTTTTTATTAAGATTAATATACCTGAATCTATTAAATGCATATCAAATTATTAAGATGTATCCAGATATGAAGATTCAATAGTTAAGACGGACTGCTTCCTCAACATTTAAGCATGAAAAAATTTATCTTTACTAATAAGTAGGAGTAACAATTATACGTTCAAATAAATAAGCATATCCATAAAATATTATTGAACATTTAATTTATTTAGTGTATACACATCGTTATTTTTAATAAACATCACTCTAAGAGCTATATATAGTGGTAGTTAGTGATGGCTCTGGTTGATGTAAATATGGTGATGAGTTGCGCAGCAGTGGCCGATGATGGTTTAAGGGCTGTAACCAAAGGCAATGGATGTGCAACAATGGCCAATGGTGGTGGCTGTAAGGAAAAATAGACGAGGGAAAACAACGGGTCGTATCTTTTGAGAAGATTCTGCCGGAGTTGTCAAGCCATTAACAATTTGTTGCTGCTCAAGATTTGACCCGTTTCTCTAGTAATACAGACGCTGATTCACAAATCAAATGCCCTTTGAATACTTTGATGGATTAAGGATACAAAATCCTTCACCTTACTTTTTTGTTTATTCTTACGGTTTAGAAGTAAGATGAATTCAAAATAGTATATTGACTTTTTTCCTTTTGCAGTTGTAGTGTCTTTCAACTTCCTTTATTTTTTCTTTTTCTCTCCACTAAGAAACTAGCTTCCTCTTGTTTAGGTTCTCTCTCCCATTAGGAGTCAGCCACCTTTCCACTATAAGGGAAGTGGTTGGTTGGTTACAACCGCCACTTAAAGAATAACTACTATCCTTTAGGATAAGGTTGAACAGTTAACTGCACCACCGCAAATGCTTGCCTTCAAGATCTTATAAGCCTTTTATAGGAATTCAATCACGTATGAAAAAAATCCACTATCAATCATAAGGATATCTATACTCACAAGAGATTGACTCGAGTCCATATTTATATCAGTTTTCATAGTCTTTCCTTTCTACCAGAATCTATCTATTTCAAATCAACTCCTTTCCTAGATATGCACCGCGTTGCTGAATCATACGTGGTTATTAGTAATATGCTAAAGTAGCAACATCGATCGAAATTTCAAGAAACAGTAAAAGGTCAAAGGGTATTCAATTGAAAAGTTCATCTATAACTTTTTAGGGTCTTACACAATGAAGAAGCAAAGATCATTCTTTCATTAACCCTTCTACCTCATAAAACACGTGGTATGAAACACGTGCTATGATGGTCTTACCTTACACAAGCGCATGTGTCTTATTCTAACATCGTACAGAACTTGATCTAGACATTCTCAATGTCTAACCCGAGTTTCTCTCTACAAGTATCCTCAAATATATTTCCCAGAGATACTCTTGTCTGGTTTCCAAAACTAGTCCAAAAATGTGGCAGTGATACATTATCTCTTCACGTTCCCCGACGTAAGAGGCAATTGCTCATATGAGAGAGCCAATCTCGTGACTTGTTCGACACATTCAATATCAACACATGCCTTTAAGATAAAATAATCTTATATAGATGAGAAGGTTATAACAACAAAATTATATTACAATACAAATCACATCCTACGTAAGCCTAGAGACTTAACACGTTTCTCAAACAAGTCTTTTGATATTTCCTTTATAAAGGGATCAACTATCATTTCACGAGTAAGAATGTATTGTTAATTCAGTTCTCCACTTGCTACTATACCTCTTACAAAATTATACTTGATATCAATGTGATTCATTTTGCAGTGATACTTAGGATCTCTCATATATATAATAACCGCCTAACTATCACAATATGAAGTCATAGAGCTTAGGATTCTTTGCAATATTCAAATGCTCAAAGAATCGCTTCAACCAAACAACTTCTTGTACTGCAGATGCATAAGCTACAAACTCATATTCCATGGTTGAAAGAGTTGTGCAAGTTTGTTCCTTACTTTTCCACTAAATGGTTCCATTATTGAGCAAGAAAACATAACCAGAAGTGGATTTTCTATCATTTCGATCACCAGCCCAATCAGCATCCATGTAGCCTCTCTACAACAAATCAGATCCACTATAACACAATGAATAATTTGCAGTTCCCTTTAGATATTGAAATATTCTCTTCACTTCCTTCCAATGATCTCTTTCAGGATTCAATTGATACCTGCTTACCAAACTTATAACATAACAAATATTTGGTCTAGTACAAATCATAGCGTACATCAAACTCCCAATAGCACTAGAATAAGGAACTCGAGACATCTGTTCCTTCTCTATATCACTTCTGTGACACGAATCAAGGCTTAAAGTTTCACCTTTAGATATTGGAGTATCCATGGGTTTGTAACTACTTATTTTAAATTGTTCCAATATCTTCTTTGTATAGTTTTCTTGAGATAAACTCAAAAACTTCTTAGAACGATCTCTATGGATCTTAACAACCAATATGTAGTTAGCTTCACTCATATTTTCCATATCAAATGACTTTCAAAACCATGACTTAATAGTTTTCAGACATTCCAAATCATTTACGGTTAATAGTATATGATCTATGTAAAGAGAAATAATTACAAACTTTTCATTAGATTTCTTCACATATATGCAATGGTCTTCATCGATAATGGTAAAATCTAATGAAATCACCTCTTCATGAAATCTCAAGTACTATTGCCTTGAAGATTGCTTCAGGCCATAAATAGATCTCTTTAATATACAAACTTTCTTTTCTTGGCCTTTTTAACAACGAAACCTACAGGTTGTTCCATATAAATCTCCTCATTTAATTCTCCATTGAGAAAAGGAGTCTTTACACCCGTTTGATGTAATTCTAAATCTAAACGTGCAACTACAACCAAAAACAGTCAAACAAAGGTAAACTTCACAACTAGTGAAAAGGTTTACTCATAATCTATCCCGGCTTCTTGGGTAAAACCTTTTGCCACAAATCGAGCCTTGTATCTCTCTATTGAACTATCCGATTTACGCTTAATTTTGAGAATCCACTTATTCCTAATAGTTTTACATCCTTGTGGAAGGTCAATGAAATCCCAGACTTTATTGGTTTTCATGGACTCTAATTTTTTTTCATCGTTTTCAACCATTTATCATTTTTAGGACTCGACAAAGCCTCAGACACAGAGTTAGGTTCATCCAATTCGATGGGAGATACCAGGAAAACATAATCCTCAATCTGATAAGATCGTTTAGATACTCTTTTTCTTGTAATTTTAAGCAGTTGAAATTCAGATTCCTCTATAGGAATTTGGTATTCAAAACTCCCACTTGGACCAGAAACCATCTCTTGATCATTTGCTTCATAGATTGCATCTAATGTCATTCTCTGGTCTTTTGAATTCAATATTTCGTATAGAGGCTCACCTTCAATTACCGCATTCCTTTTCGAAAGCACATTTTCCAAAAAAACTAACATTTCGTGGTTGAATTTCAGTCACACTTTCATCTTCCAACTCATCAATGAATATGTGCCTTTGGAATGTTTTGAGTATCTAATTAAGATGCATTTCTTTACTTTGGGCTTTATTTACCAAACTCACCTAGACGATTTTTAATGTAAGCAGTATAACCCCAAGGTCGTAGATCGTCTAGGTTTGTTTTATGACTAGTCCAAAGTTCAAAAGGAGTAAACGTTATTCATTTAGAAGGCACATTATTCAAAACATAGGTCACATTCAATAATGCATCTCCCCAAAAAGAGATAGGCAAATTTATCTATGCCATCATTGACTTTACCATATCCAATAATGTTCTATTCCTTCTCTCAGCCACACCATTTTATTGAGGTGTGTAAGGAGTAGTTAATTGTCTAACTATGCCTTTTTTCATTACATAACTCTTCAAATTGATTCGACAGATATTCACATTCTCGGTCGGTTCTCAGAACCTTTATCCTTTTATCCAATTGATTTTCAACTTCATTCATATATCTCTTAAAGCACTCTAGTGCTTTAGATTTATGAAAAATCAAGTAGACATAACCAAAGCGCGTGAAATCATCAATAAATGTACTGAAATATATTGCAACAGATGTCACGACACAAGCCTAGGGCCTAGACATGACACGACAGATGGAGAAATCCAAAAGAATTCCAAACAAGCCTCTTAACTTATCATTACACGTCATTGATTGCGGAAGGATTTAAACGACATAAAAGAGATGAAATAAGGGAAAAGGGACTAGGGACTAGGGAAAGGTTGCATAATATTAACAACAAGAGACAAAAGAATCAAGGATCATAACATTGATACATAACATGTCCAACAACACCTCTACTATATAGATAAGAGCGTGGGCTAAGGCAAAGCAACTAGGCTCACCTTCATAGTTAAAATAAATAATAAAGAAGAGTTTCTCAATACATAACATAAGAAACATAGACTAATGTCCCCAGAATGGAGGACTCACCAACTAACTTGAGTGGTATCATACCAGCCATGTGGAGGAGGATGATGATCAAATGATGCTCTAGTTCCTATATGGTGACTTCATGAAGGCATAAAGTATGCGTTAGTACGTTTGAATGCATTAAGTATGTAGGATGCAATGCGACAATAGATAGGTATCACAATCAAAATATATAGATATAAGCAATAGATACATAATATGACATGTATGATCAATATGTAAGTAAATCATACTTATATAGGACATATCATATGTGTAGGAAAAGACCAAGCAAGATTACCAAGGTAATAACCCCTTTGGTTGGTTGGTGAGTAGTCGCACCCTACCACCCTGGTGATTGAGCTACAAACCCCTCAACTCGGTTATCAAGGCACTAGCCCCTTGATTGACTATCAAGGTACAAACCCCTCAACATGGTTACCCGGGCTCTTGTCCCTCCGGATCGGGCATGGTCAAGTTCAAACACTTTATATAGAAAATATCATATACATAAGCTCCTTTCATCATCATATACTCATCCATCTCATAATACATGAATTGGACCTTCAATTCCTCAAGAAACTATAACCGAACATTTTATCAAACACTTGGCGGATGTGTAGTACTAGTGTAAAACCATGCAATTTGGGGATTAAATCATGCAAGAAAATTCATTGTAAAACCATCAATCAATACTTCTTAACACCCCCAAGTAATGTATCAAAATCTTTTATCGAATCTCACAATAGATGTTAGATCCATAGCTCAAAACTTGGTAAAACAGTCACAATTTCATATAATTTTAATATAGTTCATAGACAAGTTCATACTAGTAAACTCATATGTAAAATCAACTTTAAATTATGTAATCTAAATAAAAAGGATGCTTGGGCATCATGAGTGAAAGGACCCAATGGTTGAAACCCACATACCTTGACTTTGGAGAATCCTTGAATAAGATTGGAAATGGAGATTTAAAGCTTGAGTGAAATCCTTAAGATCCGGAAGAGGGGTTGAGACTTAAATTAAGAGTAAAATATTTGGCTAAGTGTTTTGGTGAGTATCGAGAATGTTTAGAATGATATGAGGATGAGATATGAGGGTAAAATTTAGCTAAGTATAGGTATTTTCATGTTTTGGGAACACTTAGGCCCAAGACATAAAAGTCTTAGACCGAAGTCAAAATCTGCACAAATTTTAACATTGGTGTGCGTCGCGGAAGCAGCGCGGAAACACCACTGGAAATTACATTTTTGAAAATTTTGACTTTTGATGCAGTTGCTCTAAAATATGGGTTAGATCCATTTCCCACTTAATTTGACCCCCTGATTAAGAATATGAAGTCGGATTTTTGGAAATAACGCATGAATTTTTAGATATATAGAAATTACGATTTCGCACACTTTTAAGGCACATTTTCGACCACTTTTTGAAGTCGTTTCAATATCTACACCTTGGGAGCATTCGTCCTAGAATGTCAAAGTGTCACGACCCAAAAATTGGCGTGATGACACTTGTTCAATCTCACCAGAACAAGTCAGTCTTTAACTCAAAAGGGATAACAATTACAACAAGTGGAAGCATTTTAACTAAAATAAATAACAAAAAAATATAGAATTTCCATAAACTTAAATCCCACCGAATGATTGGTTGTTACGCGTACAAGCCACTAATACAGAAAAACAAAGAAATACAAGTTCAAACTGTCCTTCTTCTCAAACAGAACAAGTACAGAAGAAATAGGATCAACAGAGTTAGCAAGATGACAACAACTACCTCTCTACATCTTCTGAGAATCCTTGAAGCTTTAAATGATTTTTTTATTCATAGCCTGGTTTCACCACCTACATGAGTATAAAAGCAAGGGGTGAGTACCAAAATACCACGCGGTACCCAGCAAGCGAACTAATAAACACAAAGTTAAGTTAAATAGAATAGCGATACCCCTAACGCTCCAACCAAACCCCCACCACCATACCTGCATAAAATACTTTGCAAGGGATAATCCATAACACTTAATAGGTAGCAACAGCAAGAACAAGTATACAACTAATCAACGGTATCAATGACACACATGAGAACTCAAGCCTCCAATTCACATTTCTTTTGGGAGATAAGTTCTTTGACATTAAGTATATTAAGTTATTTTAATATGTTTTCCTTTATTATTATCGTGCCGGAACATGGCACCCAATCCAATATTTGTATCGGAACATGACACTCGATCTATTATTTGTGTCGAAACATGACACCCGATCTACTATTTATTTTGGAACGTGATACTGATCCAATATTCATGTCGGAATGTGACACCCGATCCAATATTTGTGTTCATTATTTTTTACCATTACTTCTCACTTCATTAGCAACGTTTCATCAAGCCTTCTTTATTCAAGACATCACTTTGAGTGTTCAAGTTCAAGATTATAAATGGGTTCCATGGTCTTGGGATTGCAGACCAATCACAACAATATATCAGTCAACCAAATCATAACAATTAAGTATCACTTCGATATCAATAACAAAAAATCACTATTTCACATATAATAAACCTCCATCATTAATTCACAAGTCAACTTATCAGTATAGGATAACTACCTAATTCAAAATATTTCAATCAAGACCTACTTAAATCATTCTCAACCCCTCACACAAGAAGTACAAGATTCTATGTACTTAACAAAGGTTAAGAAATCCACTTGCCTTAGTTGAATCATGGTCAACTTAACACTTTGGCATTTTCTTCTTGAATGGAATCAGTGGCGCCACAATCTAGTCACATAAATTTTTACACCTCAACTTAACTTCGATCCCTCAAGATAAATTTATCACTCATCGTAAATAATATCCTCATAATAAAGTACTTAAAAGTACATGAAAATAACTCATTTATATTAAATATCTTATTATAAAAGGTTTAGAAAATAAATAGGAATAACTTACAATAAAATTGTCGAAGCTCTATACAATAAAATACCTTCCTTCAGCTAATAAACTCTCAAGATATTATTAAGCAAACCATATATTTTTTTTCATTCATTGCTCTTTGTCTATTTATTTCTTTTTCCTGCTCTGAGCATGCTACGGATGACACCAATACGTATAGAGAGGCATGGCATGCCTCTTTAGCAATTCAGTGGAAGAATTGCAATTCAATGGACAATACACCAAGAAAAACCAAACACACTAGCCAAAAATAATATAAAAAGAACAATGGCCTAACAAGGCCACTTAAAGAAAATATTAAAATATACTATCTGGTGGTACTAGCAAATTCTGATCTCTTTATTATTATTATTATTATTTTGGTCGTTACATTATCCACCACTAAAGATCATGTTCGCCCTCGAACATAAATTAAATGAAAGTACCTGAAGTTTCGAAAAGACGAGGATGAATAGCACGTATTTCTGACTCTTTCTCCCAAGTTGCTTCTCGAACTGGATGATTCTTCCATTGTACCTTTACGGAAGCAATCTCTTTGTTCCGAAGCTTGCGGACCTGCCTATCTAAAATAAGGCTCCTCCTCAAACGACAAGTATGGATTCAATGCTACTGAATCGTATAAAAGTATATGGGAATCGTCGGGCACATACTTTCTGAGCGTGGAGACATGGAACACGGGGTGGACAGAAGATAAAGTAGGTGGCAAGAACAGTCTATAGGACACCTCTCCAATCCTTTCCAAAATTTTGAACGGGCCAATGAATCGAGGGCTAAGCTTGCCCTTCTTCCTAAACCGCATCACACCCTTCATAGGTGATACCCTGAGCCAAACGTGATCACCATCCATAAACTTCAAGGCTCGAACACTCTTATCTGCATAACTCTTTTGTTGACTCTGAGCAGCCAACAATCTATCCTGAATCATACAGACCTTTTCCACAGTATCCCTCAGAAAGTCTGCATCTAGTGAGTCCGTCTTAGCAGAATCAAACCAATCAATCGGAGACCTACACCGCCTACCACACAATGCCTCGAATAGAGCCATATGAATACTGGAGTGATAATTATTATTGTAGGCAAACTCTGCTAAGGGCAAGTGTTGATCCCAATGAGAATCAAAATTAATTACACACGCTCGCAGCATGTTTTCCAATACCTAAATAGTTCGCTTGGACTGTCCGTCTGTCTGAGGGTGAAAGGCTGAACTCATATCTAGCCGAGTACCTAGACCATGCTGCAAGACCCTCCAAAAGTTGGAAGTGAAAAGTGAACCACGATCAGAAATGATGGAAATAGGCACACCATGCAATTTAACTATCTGACTGATGTAGAGCTCAGCTAACTTCTCTGCGGTATACTTAACCTTGACAGGAATGAAATG
>JAOTQR010076706.1:0-12848 GCA_025774065.1 Solanum ossicruentum
CACTCTACTTTCTCCTCCGATACACCTACTATGATAGACGACACCTTGTACACCTGATCAACAAATTCTTGGGGGTCCTCATCCACTTTAGACCCATGAAACTCTAGTGGGTTCATCCTAATGAAATCCCTTACTGTAGAAGCCGAAGTTGGAGCATAAGGAGCTTGGTCCCCTTGGTTGATTTGATTAGTCATAGCTTGAGCTAGCATGGCAATAGCATACCAGAACTATTCATGAGCCGGTTGTTCTTCAGGTGTACGAGCTTTTCTTCCTCTTAGGATAGGCATGATCTAACATAGCAAAGGACATTCGTTAGGGGAAAACCTTACGTTAACTTCTATAGTACAACATAAAGAAGGGAAATATTTCCTAAAAGTCCTCATAACCTCTTACTCATAGTTGTGGTGCACTTCACAACCACGAATAAGACACTAATCGATGTGATGTGTTGGTTGCCAAGGACTATTAACAACCTATTGCTCTGACACCAAGTTTCTCATGACCCAAGCCTAGGGCATAGATGTGACATGAGAAATCGGGACCCAAGGGACCCCAAACAAGCCTCTAAGCATATCATTTACACATCCTTGGTCGCGGAAAAATTTAAAAAACAATAAGAGAATAAAAATAAGGATAAAAGTACTGAGGAAGTCTTTCATAGCATAAATCATCAAAGGAGTCAAAGCTCAAAGCATAAATACATAACTTTTTCAATAACACCTCTAAACATACGATTTGATCGGTGGCCAAGACAAATTTCCTGGCTCACCCTCATAGTCAAAGTATACAATAAAAGAAAGGGAATCATTGCATAACATAGGATCAAAAGAGACCATCCTCGGAGTTGAGGACTCACCAAACTTTGCTTCAAGAGATAGTACTAGTCACGTGGAGGAAGAGGATGATCAAGTGGAGCTCTGGTCCTACATGGTAGCATCATTAAGGCATAGAGTATGCGTTAGTAATTTTGTCATGACCCAATCTTATGGATTAGAAGGTGATCGGTGAATGGGGAACTCGAACAAACCCCAAACAAGCCTCATAGCATATCATTACACATTCTTGATCGCGGAACCAATATGAAGCAACATAAGAAACATGAACAAGGGGAATTGGGACTAAGGAAAAGAAAAAGAGAGACTTTAACACTTAAATAACTTAGATGAGTCAAAGCTCAAAAACAGTACATAACTTATCCAACAACACCTCTAAACATAGATACTTAGTGGGGGTCAAGATAAAACAACCGGGCTCACCTTCATGGTCATAAGTATACAACAAATGAAAGAGAATATCAACACATAACATAAGAGAATATTCATTGTCCTCGGAATGGAGGACTTACTAAGGCTAACTTGAACAATCTGTCTAGCCATGAGTAGGATCAATAGGAGCTCCGATTCCTACATGGTAACATCATGTAGGCATAGAATATGTGTTAGTACGTATGAATGTACTAATTATGTAGGATGCAATACTAGTAAGAGATAGATAACATAATCGAAATACATAAGTGTAAGCAAAGGATAGGTATAACATCAAAATGGCATGCATACTCAAAGCGTAAGGTAAAACATTCTAGTAAATCATGATCAAGGGATATAAACTCAATATGAGAAACATACTCAAACCCTTTTGTACCAACCTTCATGAAATGGGCCAAATGTCCCCCATTCACCTTAGGTATAACCATTTTGGAGGGTGTTATCAATACCCTTACCGTACGACATAGTCTTTTTGATAAGTAGTATAAGACGTCCCCTACTTTACAATTAATCTTTTGGGTAGGAAATATAATTCTTTCAATCTTATGCCATAGACTTTTCAATAGAATGTCCACACCATACGATATGATATTTTTGAAGGGAACCTTTAGTCTTTTTACCTTATGGCATGGCCTTTTTGGTGTACCTTACGATATAATCTTTTCGGTAGGCACAATTAGCTATTCTACCTAATGACATGGCATTTTTGGTAGGGTGTCCATATCTTACGATCTAATCTTTTCGGTAGGAATCATTAAACGCTCTACCTTACCACAAGGCCTTTTCAGTATGTATCATTAACTACTTTACCTTATGGCATGGCCTTTTCGATAGGAATCATAAAACCAGCTTATCAAACCATCACATTCAAATCATTAAGAAATAACTTCTAATTTTACCTAGGAACAAAAGAAACATACGAACCCAACAACAACATGATACACCATAGGCACTTCTCCATGAAAACAACTCATATAGACATCCATATATCACCACAAGGTCATCATATACCTACACTTCCTCTCCTCATTATACCACATATGCCTACAATAATCTCTTCATCATTCCATCATTATTTCATCATCATATAATAATCATAGCACCATTCAACTCATAAGACATGTATTGGACCTTCAATTCCCCAAGAAATCCTAGTCGTACATTTTGTCAAACACCTTGGGGATGTATAATGGGGGCAAAAGACCATGCAATTTAGAGATGAAAACATGCAAGAAAACCGATAGTAAAACCATCAATCAACACCTTGCAATACCCCTAAGACATTCACATCAAAATTCCTCATCAAATCCAACATTAGATCGACGATTTAGAGCTCAAAACATAAGAAAACAACCATATTTTAATGAACATAAATCACCGTGCAGTAAATTTCTCAATATACAAGATCCATATGTAAAATCAACTTCAAATCATGCAATATTAAGTAAAAAAGGGTTTAGGCACCATAGGTGAAAGGACCCAAGTTTCAACACCACATACCATAGCTTTGGTGAACCCTTGAAAAAGATTGGAGATAGAGACTTGCAGCTTGAATGAAATCCTTGAAGAAATCCTTAAGGTCAGTCTTGAGATTGGAACTTGAATTTAGGGTGAAATATGAGTCTAAATGTTTGAGGTAGTTTTGGAGAATATTTAGGGTGATATGTGAGTGAAATAAAGGCTAAGTATATGTATTTTCAAGTGTGGGAACCCTTAGGCCCTAGACTTATCATTCTTGGACCGAAATAATAAAAACAGGGCCCAAATAACACTAGTCCGCGTCGTGGAGGAGATGCGGATTGCTCACTGGAAACTGAAATTCCTATATGAACAAGTTTTATGAAAATGGGCATAAATCCTTCATTTGAACTCAGAATGAGGTAAAACAAAGTGCATTGGAAAGTTAATTTAAAGGGATTTCATTTGATAGGTCGTGGTACATCCAATTCCTTGTGTGCTAAGAGATATGCCCCTTCAGAGTTGACACTCGTAGATAGCATATTTTACGATTTTTGAATTTTGATACGTTTGCTCTAAAGTTTGATTTGACCCATTTGCCACTCAATTTGACCCCCTAAACAAGAATTTGAAGTCAACGTTTCAAAATAACAAATGCATTTTTAGATATATGGAAAACAAGATTCCAGGCACTTCCGAGGCATGGTTTCAGACACTTTTTTTGGGGTCGTTTCAATATCTGCCCCTTGGGAACATTTTTCCCCGAATGTAGACGAGACGTACAAGACAAGAGTAATCATGAACAAATCAACCCCAATATGAATGCAACATTACATTTAAAACATTGTTTCCAAAATCTCAAGTGTAAAATCATCATAAACTTGCCAACTTAAATATGAATGCATATGAATGACATAGGGGATGATATGCAAGATTTGGAATCATAGAAAGGACTTGGCATGTAATCTTAATCTTAATAGAGTGAAAGACATATGGATATCACTTCTTTATGTCTGCACCGTCTCTCCGAGAAACACATCTCAATAGACAACTCTTCCAAAGGGCCTTGACGAACACTACGTCATTATCAATCAATCAATTTCTCAACTCATCCATCCAACACCTCCACCAGAACCTTCTTCTAAGATAACTTATCCTCCACCTCTCCCACAACTTCAAAGAGTTATATACCACTAGGCTCACCAACACATCACCTCAACATAGAAGTATGAAGAACCGGACTAACCAAACTCATTCTCCAAAGGCAAGCCCCTAACTTATGCAATCTTTCCAACTTTCCTCTACAATCTATAAGGACATATAAATCTGTACTCAATTACCAATCTTAAATACACCTAACCCACTTGGTACCATAACTGAAATCTCCCCATTGGGAGACAACCTCCACTCTTTAATTCTCTTACCCAAAACTTCCAACTTTAATAAGGTGAAAATGAAGGTCTTGCCTAATCTAGTCCTCTTAACCCAAGAAGATTCGGAACCATCAAGAACACTATACTACCATTCTCGACTTCCTTCAACCTAACTCCCTATCTAGTCGACCGATGGACTCTACTAGCCATCTCTTTACCACCATCATCAACATATGCTAGGCTACTTAGAGCATCAACCACAACACTAGCCGTACCAAGGAGCAATAATGCACACTGATATCACAATCCTTAAAGAATTCTAACCATCCTCTTGTTATCTCCCATTCTCACCTATGATAGTTAGCAACAACCCTCTCATCATCCAAGACTTGCAACACTACCCCCAAATAATTCAAAAGCTCTAAACAAATCAATACCTCATCACTAGAGACCACCACAAACATATCAAGGTGGGATTTTAAGACCCTATTCAAGAAACCCAAAATCATCACTGGTGCATAAGCCAACCTAACAACTCCACCAATATTCAAAATGCTCACTCCTAGTCCGAAAAGGACACTTAGGGATATCACCTACCCTCATCCTCACTTAGGAACAAAAACAAAACTAAAGATCAATCTTAAAGAAGTGACTAGCCCATCGTAGTTGACTAAATAGATTGGCCATCCTTACCCATCATATTACAACCTTACGAATTCCACACTTATTAGAAACATGTTATGCAAGTAGCCCAAACTATCCAAAAAAAAAAATCCAAATGCAATAAGCTAAGTCATCATCCCACAATAATATTATTATGATATGCATGTGCATACTTTCAAAGAGGCAATAGTCATTTTTCCAAATTATTTTTCAAAATTATCTCTGTACATGAATGCATATGCTATGAACAATGAGGAAATGACATGGGTAATCAAGACTCCATTTAGAAATCTACATTTATTCTATGAAGTTGAAGTGAAAACATACTTAATTTCATATTTAAATCCATAGTTTAATCTCTCATGCATAAATAATTTCAAAAGGAGAACATACAAACTTATAACTTCATAAACCCAAAGTAAATCCTCATATAACGGTTTAAATCAAATTAAAATCATCAAATAGACATTATCCATGCATTAATAGAATCTAAGGAATCATAATATTAAAATCCCAAAATAAAATAAGTAAAAATCATGTAGTTTTTCTTGAAAATAATTTTGGGTCTCCTTGATTGGAAGGGATCAATAATCAACCCTCATACATATGAATCCTACTAGCACCCAACCTTCTTCCTTAAACTTATAATACTACCCTCAAATGATCCACATGCACCACCTCATTAGAGAAAGAACCACATTGTCATCACCAAATCCACCATAAACCTATTAGGATAAGGACTAGAGATCGTACTCATAAGACTTATAGGCATAACTGGTGTACTAGACAAAGTAAAGGACGCTACCCCAAAATTCAAAATATCAGAAAGGACATTCAAAACCTCATCTACCCACCACCAACAATTCTATAGACAAAATAACTTAGATTCAATACTTCCATTTCTCACAAGATGACAAATGCAACCCCTTAGAGACCAATTGTACCTTAAGTCAAGAATGGACCTACCTCCCTTACTACCACTTTGAAACCTCCCACTTAAAGAGGGGTTCATTAGGGAATCAGGGCTACCTCTATTGATTATGTCATCCATGAAGACACAACAAGCATGCAACCATTCCATCCCTATAATGACATCCAAATCCACTATGCCAACTCTAACCAACAGCAAAGCAAGACCTAATAAAATACAAGCGCAGATCGACACCTATAAACCTTCTAGCAACAATATAACCAACCAAGAGAATATACACCAAAAATCCACACAACCACTTAGGCACAAAAGAAGCCCCACCATCTACTAAAAGAACAGAGAAGAAATAGTGAAAACTTGGATCCATCAAAGTTAAAACCTTCTACTTACCTTTCATTACTTTCCTCCTTGAACCGTTATGATCAACTAAAAGAGCAAGGAACATTTGTTAGAGAGGAAAGCCCTATGTCACTTCTAAAGCACAACATAGACCATGAAGAAGGGAAACATTTTCTAAAATGTCTCATAGCCACCTACACATAGTTGTGGTGCACAACACAATCATGAATAAGACTCCAATCGATGTGGTGTGTTCTACTTCGAGGATCTAACAACCTAGTACTCTAATACTACCATTGTCACAACTCAATCCTAGGGCTTAGATGTGACCGACGAATGGGGAACCCTAAGGAACCCCAAACAAGCATATCATTATACATCCTTGGTCACAGAAGTAATACAAAGCAACATAAGAAACATGAACAAGGAGAATTGGGACTAAAGGAAAGAGAGAGAGTGTGTGTTAATACTTAAATAACTTAGATGAGTCAAAGCTCAGACATAATACATAACTTGTCCCATAATACCTCTGAAAATAAATACTTAGTAGGGGCCAAGACAAAGCAATCGGACTCACGATCATGAACATAAGTATACAATAAACGAAAGAGAGTATTAATACATAACATAAGAGAATAGTCATTGTCCTCGGAATAGAGGACTCACCAAGGCTAACTTGAACAATCTGTCTAGCCACGAGTAGGATCAATAGGAGCTCTGGTTCCTACATGATAGCATCATATAGGCATAAAGCATGCATTAGTACATTTGAATGTACTAAGTATGTGGGATGCAATGCTAGCAAGAGATAGGTAACAAAACCAAAATGCATAATTGTAAGCAAAGGATAGGTATAACATCAATATGGCATTCATGCTCAATACTTAAGGTAAAACATGCCAGCAAATCTTGATCAACAGATATAAACTCAATATGATAAACATACTCAAACCCTTTTGTACCAACCTTCATTAAATGGGCCAAATGACCCCCACTCACTTTATGATATAACCTTTTCGGAGAGTATTATCAATACCCCAATCGTACGACATAGTCTTTTTAGAAAGTAGTGTAAGACATACCCTACTTTATGATATCATCTTTTGGGTAGGAAACGTGATTCATTCTATCTTACGATACAGTCTTTTCAATAGAATGTCCACACCTTACGATATGATCTTTTTTGTGAGAATCTTTAGTATTTCTACCTTGTGGCATGGCCTTCTCGGTGGGGTGTTCATACCTTACAATATAATCTTTTCGGTAGGCACAATTAGCTATTCTAACTTATGACATGAACGTTTTGGTAGGGTATCCATACCTTACAATATGATCTTTTTGGTAGGTATCATTAAACACTCTACCTTACAGCATGGCCTTTTCGGTAGGAATCATTAACCACTCTACCTTACGATATAGCCTTTCCGGTAGAAATGATAGAACTAGTTCATCAAACTATTATATACAAATCATCAAGAAAGAACTCCTCATTTTCCCAAGAATAGAAGAAGCATAAGAACCAAACAACAACATGCAACACCATAGGTACTTCTCCATGAAAACAGCTCATATAGACATCCCTATCATCACAATAAGGTCATCATATACCTACACTTCTCTCCTCATTATACATCATATGCCTACAATCATCTCATCATCATTCCATCATTATTTCATCATTATATAATCATCATAACACTATTGAACTCATAAGATATGCTTCGGACCTTCAATTCCTTAAAAAATCCGATTCGGACATTTTATCAAACATCTTGGGGGTATGTAATAGGGGTAAAAGACCATGTACTTTACAAATGAAAAAATGCAAGAAAATCTATTGTAAAACCATCATTCAACATCTTGCAACACCCCTAAGATATTCACATCAAAATCACTCATCAAATCCAACATTAGATCCAAGATTTAGAGCTTAAAATATGCTAAAACAACTATACTTTCATGAACATACATCATTGTGCAGTAGATTTCTCAATATACAAGACCCACATGTAAAATTAACATTAAATCATTCAATATTAAGTAAAAGAGGGTTTAGGCACCATGGGTGAAAGGACCCAATGGTTCAACACCACATACCTCAGCTTTGGAAAACCTTTGAAAGACATTGGAGATGGAGACTTGAAGCTTGAATGTAATCCTTGAAGAAATCCTTAAGATTGATCTTGAGTTTGAGACTTGAATTTAGGGGGAAATATGAGTCTAAATGTTTGAGTGAGTTTTGGGGAATGTTTACGGTGATATGATGGTGAAATAAGGCTAAGTATATGTATTTTCAAGTGTTGGAACCCTTAGGACCAAGATTTACAAGTTTTGGACTGAAATCACAGAAACAAGACCTAAATAACACTAGTCTACTTAGCAGAGGAAACGTGGATTGCTCATTGGAAATTGAAATTCCTGTATGAATGAGTTTTACAGAATGGGCATAAATCCTTTATCCGAACTCATAATGAGGTGAAACAAAGTGCATTGGAAAGTTAATTCAAAAGGCTTTCAGTAGGTAGGTCGTGACCCACCAAATTACTTGTGTGCTAAGAGACATTCCCTTTCAATATTGACCCTCCTTAGTAATATATTTTGCGATTTTTGAATTTTGATATGGTTGCTCTAAAATTCGGGTTAGATCCATTTCCTACTCAATTTGACCCACTAAACAAGAATATGAAGTTGAATTTTTGAAATAACAAACAAATTTTTAGATTTATGGAAAATAAGATTCTGGGCACTTTCGAGACACATTTTCGAACATTTTTTTGGGGGGGGTCATTTTAATGTTTGAATGTACTAAGTATGCAGGATGCGATGTCACAAAAGATAAGAAACGTAGTCAAAATGCATAATTAGCTAATCGATGAGCATATAATTATATGGCATGCGTTAATAATGGTTGAAGTAAACAAGGTTATATAGAACATATTATAGGTGTAGTAAGAGACTATCTTTATAGAATCCAAGGCCTACCACCCCTTTCGAGAAGCGATTGAGGTATCAACCCCTCAATTGGTTGATGGTAGTCACACCCTGTCATCCATAGTGATTGAGATATCGACCTCTCAATTGGTTGATGGTAGTCAGATCCTGTCATCCATGGTGATTGAGGTATAAACCTCTCAATTTGTTGATGGTAGTCTCACCTTGCCATCCATGGTGATTGAGGTATAGCACCCCCTCAATAAGTTGTGGTCGCTTGTTACATTATAGATACTTTTCATAAAATAAACACATATATACATTACTTTCATCTTCATTAGGTCACTTATCTTATAGGCCATGCGATAGATAATAAATAACTCAAGAACCCCAAATCAGACATTTTATCAAATACTTTGCGGGTGTGTAATGCTAGTTCAAAATAACGCAAGTCAAGAGTAAAATCATATAAGAAAAAATAATGTAAATCGACCCACCACCACTTGGTAACACCCTTATGCAAGATACATTAAAACCTTTCATCAAATCTCATCATAGAACATAGATTCATAGCTCAAAACATGCTTAAACAGTCTATGTTTCATGAAAACCACAACATAGTTTATAATCAAGTTCATAGTATGAATACCAAAAAGTAAATCAACTTAAAATATGTAATTTGTATAAAAAGGAAGGTTGGGCACCATAGGTAAAGGACTCAATGGTTGAAACCACATACCTTAAGTTTGGAGATTCTCTTAGTGAAGATTAGAATGAGAACATGAAGATTAAGGGAATTTCTTAAGATCCGAAATGAGTTTGGAACACTTGAATTTGAGAAAAAAATTTGTCTAAGTGCTAGGAAGGGTTTGGGGGTATTTTGTATGATATGACATTGAAAAATGACTAAGTATAGGTGTTTTTACGCATATGAAGGCTTATGCCCAAGAGCCAAAGGCCTTGGACTGATCAAGAAATAACTGGCCACTTTTAACACTAGCCTGCGCCCTGACCGTGTCACGCTAGCGGCGCGGATCATCTCTAAAATTCATCATTTCTGGAAAATCCAATTTTGATATGATTGCTCTAAGATTGGGATTAGATCCATTTCCCACTCAATTTTTTACCTTATTCACAAATATGAAGTCGAATTTTTGATATCATGCACAGTTTTTGAGATGTGTGAAAATTATGAATATGGGCATTTCCGAGGCACATTTTGGGGCACTTTTTGGGGCATTTCACTTTTTACCAAAATGAATCACACTTTTCATGGGTGAGACCTTCATATAGACCTAATCATCAACCTTAAATTCAAGATCCCTTCTCCTCACATTGACATAGGACTTTTGTCTACTTTGGACTATTCAACCTCTCTCTCTTCATCCACAATTTCTCTAAGGCCTCCATAATAAAATCCGGACCCAATAAAACCATCTCTCCCACTTTAAACCACCCAACATTGATCTATAACATCTACCATAAAGGGCTTCAAAAGGAACCATACCAATGCTTGCATGATAGCTATTATTATAATCAAACTCAATTAATGGAAGATGATCATCCCAACTACCCTTAAACTCCAAAACACAAGATCTAAACATATCAAGAGTTTGGATAGTTCTTTTGGATTGACCATCGGTTTGAGGGTGGAAGGCGGTACTAAGCTTAACCTTGGTACCAAGGCTTCTTTGGAAGGACCTCTAAAAGTGTGAAGTGAATTGAGCACCACGATTCGAAATGATAGACAAAGAACTCCATGTAATCAAACCAACTCATGGATGTACAATCTAGCATAATCTTCGGCACCATAAGTAATTTTGACCTGTAGGAAATAAGCCCGCTCTGTCATTCTATCAACCACAACCCAAATGGAATCAAAATGCCTTCTAGTCCTAGATAAGCTAACAATAAAATCCATGTTAATTTCCTCCCACTTCCAAGTAGAGATCTCTATATCTTGGGCTAGGCCACCCGGCCTTTGATGCTCGGCTTTAACTTGTTGGCAATTATGGCAACCGGATATAAACCTACCAATGTCTTTCTTCATACCTCCCCACTAATACACCTCTCTCAAATCTCTATACATCTTTGTAGAGCCAGGGTGAATAGAGTAGCAAGAATATGAGCCTCATCAAGAATCTTCTCTCTCAAGCCATCAACACTAGGCACACACAACCTACCTTGGTACCTAAGGGCCCCATCTCTCCCATGGGAGAAAACCTCCACTTTACCATCTCTCACAAAGGCCTTCAACTCTAACAAGGTAGGGCCAAAATCTTGCTTTAACTTCACCTTCTCAATAAAGGAAGATTTAGAAATATCAACAACCACAATACCACCAGTATCAATTTCTTCCAACCTATGAGCCAAATTTTCAAAGCAAATATCACGGCAGCCAATTCAAGATCATGGGTAGGATAATTCTTTTCATCCACATTAAGTTGTCTAGAGGCATTAGCTATCACCTTACCATTTTGCATCAAAACACAACCTAAGCCAATTCTAGAAGCATCACCATACACAACAAACCCTTATAACCCTTCCGGTAATGACAAGATAGGAGCGAAGACTAGTTTATCCTTCAAGTTTGGAAACTCCTTTCACACTCATTATTACACACAAATTGACTTATTTTGGTTCAGCTTAGTCATAGGAGAAGAAATAGAAGAGAACCCATTAACAAATCTCCAGTAATAAGCCACTAAGCCTAAAAAGCTTCTAATATCTGATGGAGTCAAAGGACTAGGCCAATTTCTAATTACCTTCATCTTCTTAGGATCCACCTTGATGCCATAACCCGACACCACATATCCTAGAAAGGAAACCTCTTTTAGCCAAAACTCACTTTTCATATTTGGCATACGACTACTCCTCCCTAAAGATTCGTAACACTACTCTCAAGTTAGCACTTTTTCCTCCTCAATATGGGAATAGATCGAAATATCATCAATGAAAACCACGACAAAGAAATCAAGGTATGGTTTGAAGACCTTATTCATAAGATCCATGAAGATAGCCGGTGCATTGGTTACCCTAAAAGACATAACCACAAATCATAATGCCTATACCTAGTCTGAAAGGCTATCTTGGAAATATCACACTCCCTCACTTTCACTTGGTGATACCTGGACCAAAGATCAATCTTAGAGAAGTGAAAAGCCCCTTGAAGTTGGTCAAAAAGATAATCAATCCTTGGTAGAGGCTATTTATTCTTTATCGTGACCCTATTAAGTTGTCACGACCCAATCCGGGGGCCGTGACTAGTGCCGATTAGGCACCCCGACAAACGCTAACCCAAAAGACCAACTATTACAGCCAAGGAATCTACCAAAATTTCGGCAGAGTTTTCTCTGTTTTACTGACTAACTGCACCTGCAAACAGATTCCCAGTACGTAGCAAACGTATACACATATAGATATGCGGGCCGACAAGGTCACCGCTGTGGTAAAACCGCCCAATAGAAGTATCATACATACATCATCATATCACAGGCCAAACTCTATACCCACATGTATCCACAGACCTCTATTCAAACAGAGTGATCCATAAGACGGGACAGGTCCTCGTCATACCCTCGAATATAAATGAATATCAAGTATGGAAAATAACAGAAGAGCATGTAAATACCAACAGTTGCTCCAGAGTCAAAGGGAGCACTTCAACAGCAGGTGGAGATCCTAGGAGGGTGGGTCTCTAACCTGTACATCGGTACCTGCGGGCATGAAATGCAGCCCCCGAAGAAAGGGGGTCAGTACGAAATACGTACCAAGTATGTAAAGCGAAAGGTACAAAATATAGAAAAGAGATATAATCCAAATAAGAAATATATGAATCAAACCTGTATGCAACAATCAAAATCATTCTTTATTTAAAATATCAAAATA
>JAOTQR010076707.1:0-12846 GCA_025774065.1 Solanum ossicruentum
TTTGTTTGCATGTATTTCTCATGACTCTACTCGTGCCCTTCATAATAGTAATATCCTTCACCGGTTCCCAGGCCGGTCACTATTGTGCCACGGAGTATATATATATATATAATTCCGAAGTTGGCTGGCTACGGCGGACTCGATTTTACCCAGTGGTCGAGTACGCTTAGACGGAGTTATGCTGTGACTGGTGCATTATGATATGTATGATACGCGGGTGCCAAAATTACCCTATTATATTATGTGATATGTGATTTGTGACGGAGATTTCGGGGCAAACTTCTTGTGTTATGCTGTGGTATGGCACGCAGATAGAGGTCGCCATCATTCCCGTCCATTCTGCATGGTTTAATTATTATTAAAGTAAACTTTTATGTGATACTCACTTCAGGTTTGATCTATGCATGTCTACCTATTTCTGTGCTTTGAGTTATTTCGATTATGTGCTCCCGCTTTATATATTTAGTACATATCCCGTACTGACCCCCTCCTTTTGGGGGGGCTGCGTTTCATGCCCGCAGGTTCAGACGTACAAGTGAGGGAGCCTCCATCTTAGGACATCTACTCAGGTGCATCACGCTCCTTTGCTTCAGGAGCATACTTTTGGGTATTTTCAGTTGTACGTACATTTCCGGTTTTGTAAACTCTTCGATGAGATTCGCGGGTACGACGGGGCCCTGTCCCGTCATATGTTATTTTCTGTTACATAGAGGTCTGTGGTCACGAGTGGGTGAAAGTTTGGTGTGAGATTGTAAATGTGTTCGTTTGGAATTCTATTAGGCGGCAGGACCGTAGCGGAGACCTTGTTGGCCCGCGTTCTTTTGTATATGTATATATATATATATATGTGTGTGTGTGCATGTCTTTTTCTATGAATTCTGAGTGTTGCTGCAGGTGAGGTTAGTCAATAAAACAGAGGAAACTCTGCCGAAATTTCGGTAGAATCCTAGGCTACGATTAAAGAGAAATTCGACTAAATAGATGTTTGCGTGTCCCTATCGGGCACTGGTCACGACCGCCAGGGAGGGGTGTGACAAATAATTAAAACTATAATATTTATTTATACAAGTGAAAATATTAGAGATTAATAACTATACAAATATATTTTGATGTAGAAAATACAAAGTAATTAATTTGATTAATTAGCTAGGTCAAATTTATAAAGAATTTATTTAAATTTTAAATTAGTTTACCTTATAATTCATGCAATACTTCAATATAATGATATTAAAATAGTGTTGACAAGTTTTCATGCTTGAAATTTGATAAAGACATCAAAAAATAAATTTGATCTTTTTACTAAAATACAACAATATATTTTACATAATGCCGAAGGTTTTATTATTTGAGAGACTTTGAATATTCAAGATGGGATAGTAAAAATAATACAAGGGAATGTTAGTTAATGGTTCATGATAATTATCATAATATAAATAAGGCAACAAATTTAATTATCATTTAAAAAATGATATTATAATTAACTAAATATTATTTTATTTCTCAATAATTACAATCTTCATATTAAATGAGGTAAAATATATATTGAGATGACCTTGTCCACTTCTATGGCCTACAATAAAGAACAAGTGAGAAAAGGGAAGTTGGTGAGGAACTAACCCTGTGAAATCACGTGAAGTATTAATGTTTTATAAAAACTCAACTAACATATCAACGTGAATTCTGATAGAAAACAAAACCATCAATGATGTACTTGTGATTGTGAAAGCAAGTGGCTTCATGTTAATCAACTAAATAAGTAATTGTACACTTTTTCGAACACCACCACTCTCACAGTATTTTGCTAGGAGTTGGTTGATACCCGACTCCTACTTTTATTAAAATAAAATTAGATTTAGGAAAAATGCATAAGTACCCCTCAAATTATAATTAAAATTTATCAAAGATTTGGCCCCTTTGCCTGACCACACTTTGCACAAATATTATAAAACATTGTACAGTCGAAAAATGAGTATTATTTTATTTCGTTATGTACATATGAAATATAAGCATTTTAATCAAGTTTTTAAAGAAAAAGAACTAGAAGATCGAAATTTCTTACTTGAAGTCAAGTAGCGGATCGTGACATATCGCTATCAAATTTTTTTCGTTAATTTTTTAATTTAAAAATACACTCTGACATTTTTTTAATTCGAACAAATCCGTAAAACTATAGATCAAATTATATAATAAAATTTGGAGATATAATATAATTATTATTTTTAAACTTGTGTTACTTTTTATAAGAAAACTTTATATAAATATTTTGAGTTATTAAAAATTGTAATTTAAAATGAACAAATACCCCCCTCCCCCCTCCCCCCAACCAATAACCAAAATTTCAGAGAAACACTTAAACTTTTACTTGGTCTTATTACCCCCTGAACTTATTTTTTCGTAATTTAATGCACTTTATTTACCATTATCCAAGAGCATAAGTTTTTATATGAAGTACACGCGTGAACCCCACATTCCACATAGGCAAATAAGGGGTATTTAATTATGGAAAAAATAAGTTTAGGAGGGTAATAGAACCAAGTTAAAGTTTAAGTGTGTCTCTGATATTTTGGTTATAGTTTGGGGGGAGGGGGGGTACTTGTGTATTTTCCGTTAGATTTATGTTATGAAGTTTTTGACAAGTTATTTATATAGCCGTGGAATAGAAGGGCTTGGAGTCGTTAGGACACATATGTACCAAATAAAAATGACTAGTTTGCATCACTTTTGCAAACTGGGAGCTCGTGGGAGTGATCTAAGGTGTGGTTTTCGATCTAATTCATTAATATATTGACTCTCTAAACCCTAATTGTACTTACTTAATTTTGTTCTAATTTTATCCATGAAATCATTAGATTAATGAGTAAAATTTAAGAAATTTTATGGTACTTTCCACGATAGAAATTTAGGAATTTTATCATAAATTTGGACTCTGCTTGATTAACTAATCATATAGAATTTGATTCACAAGCTGATGAGTAATCCATCCTCATAATTTTTTTTAGGATTTCATCAAGGTATAATGACCCTCCATGTCATTTTCTCATCTTCCCCATCTTTTCGGTGTGTAGAGATTTTTCGTAGCGACCTTAAATCCTTTATGACATGTTGACATTGGTAGTTCGATTGCCCAATCGTTTATTTATTTTTTTATGTCTATTTTTGAGTTTTGAAGTTCTAACAGTTGACTTCAATGAAAATTCTATGAAGACAACCTCAAAATGAAATTCTGACAGTTCTATAAGCTCCAGAAAGGTCATTTTAGGCTTGGCTTGGTTCTCGAGGCAATCGATGTGTGTTTATGCCAAAGCGTTCTAGATTTTAAGCTTTGACGCAAGTTTGAATTTGGTCAATATTTTGAAAATCATACTCGTATGGGAATTTCGTCAACGTAGTTAGCTCTAAAACGCCAACTTTGGTCTAGAACAACTTTTTATGTGTGTCCCAAGACTTTTGGTCTCAGTCCAAGACCTTTGGTGGATTTCGATTTAAAATGATTCACAAATGACAAATACTCCTTCATCTCTTTATTTTAAACTTAATTCTGACTTTAATCTTTTCCTAAGTTGTGAAAATGGACAATTTAACCTAAATCGATGTGTTGTTTGATTATTTCAATAGATTGACATCATGTGAAGGCTGTCATGACCTAAGCCTAGGGCCTAGACGTGACACGATGAATTGAGAACTCGAAGAGACCCCAAACAAGCCTCTTAGTATACCATCCACACATCCTTGGTTGCGGAAGCCAAATAAAGCAATAATAAGTGACAATAGAGTCTAAGGGAAGTGGGAATTCCATCTCATCATCACAAATATCAACATGAAGAAGGGAATAAGGACCAATGGAAGTCTTTCATACCAACATAAACATAATAAGAGTCAAGCTCAAAAGCATAGACAACCATATTATCCAACAACATCTCTACATAGAATGGAGCGGGGGCAAGACACTTCCCGGGATCACTCTCAAATGATAAGTATCCAAACATAATAAATAAGTCTCAACATAGTATGAATAAAAGGTAGACATTGTCCTAGAAGTTGAGGACTGACTAAAGGCTTCTTCAAGCAAATCAACTAGCTACGTGGAGGAGGATGATCAATAGGAGTTTCAGTCCCTACATGGTGATATCATGTCGGCATAGAGTATGCATTAGTACTTGGAATGTACTAAGTATGCAGGGTGCAATGCAACAAGGACATAAGCCGAGATAAGCAAGATGCGTAATCATAAGTAATGGATATAATCTCAATATGACATGTATGACATATGCTTGTAATAAAACATGCATGTAAACCATCAACTTGCATAAAATAACGTACCTATATGGGAGGAGACCTAAACCGACATATAAGACCAAGCGAGCTACTACTTGGAATCCCGATGTATGACATCCCATCGGAGAAGGTGTGATCTACTTGCCAAGATAAACCATGCTTGACTCCACTTTGTGGGTAACTTGACCTAGATGGATCCACTAGTAAGCCCTTTTGGGGAAATAATATAATCCTATGGTGGCACATAGTTTAAAGACTAAGACTTTATATAAGGAACCCTTGAGTCGAGCCCCCACCTTAAGCCTCAATCAGTGCTAAGTCTAATACCACGGAATACTTGAAATAATCATAGGTTTAATAATAACATGAATAACTTATAAGACACATGATAACATGGCATGAGTAGCTCATTCACATACTTGACCCCTACATGGGCATATACCTTATACTAGAGGGCAGAAAATAATACATGGACTTGACCCCTTTTAGTAGGTATTGCATTTCACATGAGGGTAGAGATTATAACATGCTTGACCCCTACTAGTGAGCTTAGCTTGAACATGAGGGTAAAATAATAATCATGCTTGAGCCCTCAAATAGACATAATTGCTCACAAGAGGATAGAATTACAGAATAAAGCTCAACTTGTCACTTGTAAATCATGGACACCTTTCATGTGTTTAATACATGCTTGGGATCACATAATTATCATGAAAACACTTAACTTGCAAATCATGCAATAATTCATCATCAACTTAAGAATCCTTGTCATGTAATCTAGTCAAACATGGTGGGTACATAGAAACATGCTCAAAATGATACAACTAGATAGTATAAAACATGGAAGAGTGTAATTAAATCATTTTAAAGTCACGCAATTCAACCCGCCAACATAATAGTAAAACCCTTATTTTTTGGTGTCATGAAATCCATCAAAAGATCACAATGTGGCATAGTTTTCATAGTTCATATCATGCATAGCTTCAATAGTTTGAAGACAACTCATGGAATGAGCTTTAAATAGCAATTCATACATAATAACTCAATAGCTGATAAAATCCATCATAAATCATGTTCATAATGCATAATAGAAACTACCCATGAAGAATACAACTTCAAATCATGAAATGTTATCAAAAGAGAGGGTTGGGCTCCATGAGTGAAAGGACCCGTGATGAATACCCACATACCTAAAACTTGAAACTTTGTGGAGTAAACTTGAGGAAGACCTGAAGATTGAGTTGAGTCATTGAAATCCAAAGTGTGCTCTTAAGGTACTTAGAATTGAATGGGGGATTGGTTGTTGACTTGAGAGGGTTTTGAAGGTTTTAGAGTTGAAAAATGGCTAAGGAAGGGTATTTTCACGTTTAAATGGGCATTGAGTTATTACCCAAATGCTCTTGAATGAAGAAGAAAAAATAAGGAAATTTTTGCATTGGTTCGCTCCCTAGGCGCGACGCAGACCAGTCGTCGGGGCCATTTTACACAGCTCCGCGACCCAGGTGCAACGTGGCCTGGTTGCTGGTCATAGATCGACACTATTTCTACTCCCCATTGCGAAAATTATTTTTCACTACGGGTCATCTAAAAATCGAGGGCTACCCTTTCCCACATAATTGTGCCCCCTAAACTAGAATATGAAGTCAGACTTTTAAAATTATGCACGACTTTTGAGATATGTAAGAATTACGATATAGGGTATTTCTGAAGCACATGAGGGTGTTACACTATCTCTCCCTTGGAAGCATTCATCCCCGAATGTAAAGAAACCATGCATAAGAGTAGGGAATAGGAGACTTCAAGCCCGACATGAATGAAAAAATGCACTTAAATATCATTCTTGAAAAGTTTCAAACATATGCACCAAAAATCACCAAAACTTGTCATTATGAACATGTATGTACTCAAAAATGACATGAGAGTTGAAACTTAAGACTTAAAAGCATAGATAGGAATTAATATGTTACCTTCAGCTTGAATAGAGTGAACGATATATGAATATCGTTTCTTCATGTCTGCTTCGACTTCCCAAGTAGTACTTTTAACTCGTTGATTCCTCCAAAGGACTTTGACGGATGCCACATCTTTGTTCCTTATTCTTTTCACTTGCCTATCCAATATCTCCACTGGGACCTCCTCATATGTCAAGTTATCCTCCATAACACCCATAACCTCCAAGGGCATTATGGCACTTAGGTCACCAACACACTTTCTCAACATAGATGTTATATCGAAAAATGGCTTTTTGAAAGAAGAAAATTCGAAAATCAAAAATCAATTTAAACTCAATTTATTTAAGAAAACTAATTTTCGAAATTCAAAGAAAAACAGATTCGCCACCTAATTTTAAGGATAATTAGGAAACCAATAAATATTTCAAAAAGACCTAATACAAAAATCTTTTTTAAAATCCAGACAAAGGGCTCGGGTTCACATTTCCACTTCAAAAATGTTTTAAGCACTTGAAATGGCCGCTAAATGCGGTTATCCAGCGATTAGGAGGTTGACTAACTTTTAAAAACATTTGATTGACTTTGCAAAAATTGACTGGTTTGAAAATTGACTAATTTTGAAAAGATTTGACTGAACTTGTCTGAATTGAAAGTAATTGACTAAATTTGAAGGAAATTGACTGTGTTTGAAGATTGAACTAAAATGTAAAATCTCATTTTTTTTATTTTTTTATTATATTATTTTTTTAATTTATTAACACAAACACTTTTTCAAAATAAAGGGAAACTAAATTTAAAAAATAACATAAATGGTTTTGACATGTTGGAGATTTAATTAAATTGCAACCAATAGTAAACAAAATGTTAGCATCCAAACAAATACAAATATATAAATAAAAATGAAATAGAAGAAGAGAGTTGAAGTGATTTTGGGTCTTTTACTTGTGTTGTTGCAGATACACATGTATATTGATGCATAGTGCAATTCCTACTTTTCGGGATCTGTATGACAACTTCTTTATTCTGGGAATTGGGCTGACTTGAAAAAGAGGAAATTTGGACCTCTATGGCCCAAGGAATGCAGAATGGGGAGTCCAACATGGGCTCGGAGCATCATTCATGAGAAAAAATAAGATTAAGGATTAGTGAAAGACTCAAAAATAATACTAGCAAACAACTATACTGACTCTCATGAAAGAAAACGACAAGCAAGGCATTTAACTCCAAAAGCAGTAGCAGGACCATATAAACCCATAACCAGTCTTGAACTCAAAATGAATCACCAAACATCATATAGCAGTGAGATAGACTCACTTATTGAGACCCTAGATTTCACACCAGAAAAGAACCAAGGTACAATCTATCACTATTTAAAGCCATAACATACTGTTTTGGTCCCAACAATAAATATAATCTGATATGAGAAAGCCGAAGCAGAGAAACATAATTGTGTGTGTCGTTCAGTCAGCAAATCAAGAAACAAAACACTGATGTTTAACACATACATATAGTAACATTACACCAAGAACCTAAGAAACAATCAGTAGCACACTATTAACACCATAAACTACATCCTATGACATGAATCAAAACCGTAACACTAAGATTACACAGATTTTCAACATTCATAGACATTCACGAGGAGCTAAACAATAAAAACCACCTATAACTGTCTTATAATATTTGAGATAAATAATGCTTATCTTATGGAAGCATTGAGTAGTATTGCAAAACATTTTGATGATGGTGCAGAACCAAAATTCAAATAGACAGAAGTATCCTTAGTGTATTAAAACAAAATGGAAAATCAATTCGACATGGCTTAGAGCTATATAATTACATTACACCAACAGCAGTTAACTCTCAACACAAGATACAAACAAAGGACAGAAACATGATTTCAATACTTCTCAACAATTTTGATGTAATAAAGACATATATGTTATTATCTATGATCAAAGAACTCAAATTCTAAGCATAACTAGTAGAAGCAAAGGCAGATGACCTTAATAACATGCTAAGTAGGTCATGTTTACGAACAAAAAGTTGATGGTGCCATAGGGAAACAGAACCATTATAAGAACTGACTAAAACAAATTAAATCTTGCACATTAGAGCATGTATTATAGAGGTAATATCATTTCTACATTGGTCTGATTCTTGCACAATAAATAGCATGGATAAATACAGCACCCAAACATTGAACCTAGAATAGACATACCACTAGTTTCATATTCAGACAACAAACAAAATTAAAAGCAGTAACTACTTCAATCAAGGAAGGCTAAAACAGAGATAAAATTGAGATAAAACTGTACAGTAGATGCTCATCGCTTGAAGCTGTTTCAGCAAAAATCAAAACTTATGTTGAAGAACTAATTTTCGAATCATGAAGTGGTAGAGATGCACTATTTTGAGACCTTGAAACCAACTACAACATCCTAGGATTAATAACGACAACCCACAACATATTCTTGTTTTATCATAACATCTTCAGTTGAAATTAGCTGAGTGCAAACATAGCTCCAACATTCATATTTGGACATAAGACATGAACAAAATCGTGAACCAACAATGAGATTCAGATATTACCTTTGTCGAAGCAGCGAATTGAGGACGACGACGAGCTTGAAGAAGCTTTTTCTAAGATTTTTCAGATTATCAATCGCTGCCTATACTAGGGTATTTTTGAACTCGTCCGCCGCTTTTCTAGGAGATTTCTCAGATGACTACGGCTTTTTCTCATTTTTCTCCGAATCGATCCCCCTTTGCTCAAAGAAGATGGAGATTATATAGGAAAAAATCAGAAGGGTATAGGTGTCGAATTCAAATTCGAGAGTGGGTATCGATGTGGTTCCCACTTAGATTTGTCAATCTGAAAAATGTGGGGAAAGGAAACGGGACCGTGCTTCGACTGTTGGGGATTGTCGGCCTTTGTCAAAGAGAACGGCGCACGCGTGAACTAGTTTCGGAGCAGGAATGTTGGGGAAAGGATTTGGTTCTCTGGTTTTTCTGGGGTTTTTTCAGAGAAAACTGGAGAAGAAGAAGAAGAGGGGAAAACGGGGGATTGGGGTCTGTGAGCATAGAGAAAGAAAGGGAAAGGAAGGGCATATTGAAAATTGGGAATTAGGGGCACGTGGCACCCACGCGCCAATATTATGATATTATTTTTTGGAATAAAAGTAACTCTAAAAAAATATCTTAAAATATATGTCTTTTTGTAGATCATTGTTTCAAAATTGTTTTGCAAAAGATCAAAAGTTCGCTGACTGATTTATGCTGTGGAGGGAAAAAATTGGGATCGATGAAAGAGATCGTGGACAAAGAAACTTGACTAACTCAATTTTTAGCAGACCACATTTCATCTTATGAAACGCTCTTGGCACAGGCTGTGAGAAATTATGACCGGACCCTGATCTTGGGTTTCCTACATATCTCAGGTTGCATGAGAACTCAGGCCAGTTGTAGTTCAAAATGCTTGATTTCACTCACAAATTTGAACGAATTCAAAAGCTATCCCGATGTAGAATTATGGAGAGATTAGGATGCTTGGGAATGAAACTTTAGGAGTAAATATTGGAGTGTATCCGAGTTTTCAAAATTGAGCCCACCTACATATCCTTTGGACCTAGGAATCAGGCTGCTTGTAGTTCGACTGAATCAGTTGAAGAGGAAATTCTTTATTCGGAGATGACCTCTGGTTCTAGGATGAGTGACAAATAAAATTGAATTGTGAAAAAGAGGCTTGCAATCTCTTAACGATAAATGTGGAGCTTGTCACATTCATAACTAAGAATTTACAAAGACATAAATTTTTAAATTCTTGGTATATCATCACTCGGATTGGAAAATTGCCTTCGGTGAGAGATGAGATTACCCGGAGGCGAAACTGAAAATAAAATAACTGACTCACAGAAATACCCACATGCCTTCTGAAAGGGGTATGGTTAGATGGTGGTGGTAGCCTCTTTCCAGCTCGTGTTCGAAGGGTTTGACACCCCCCTTCAGACTATGTCCCAGTTCACTACTAAGAAAAGGTTCCATGTTGTGCTGTCTCCTATTTGATGATGTCCACACCTATGGTTTTCTTTGAGAGTTCATCCTTTCGGATGTTCTCGACATTACAAAAATAAAATGTTAGCGAAATCACAATTTGAACTAGAGGATATTTTTTACCATGTTCGATATTTATCCTTCTCTTTGGCTTGACAAATGATGAATCGATATGAAGCAGCTCGTGTCCGAAGGGTTTGACGGCCCCTTCAGGCTATGTCCTAGTTCGCTGCTGAGAAAACATTTCACGTGGTGTTGCGTCCTACTTGATGACATCCACTCCTGTGGTTGCTTTAAGAATTTCATCCTTTCGGATGCTCTAGATATGACTAAAACAAAATGTTAGTAAAAATATAATTTAAACTAGAGATGACATCTTTTACCATGTTCGATATTCGTTCTCCTCTTCAGCATGATAGATATCGAATAGCCTTGATGATCATACAGTGCCTATCTCAGCAGTTGGAGATCAAATGTCTACGTTGGCATGATAGATAATGAATCAATATGAAAAGATCATTTTAAGGTCCTTTCAGCAACTTGAAAAAAATAAAATAGCCTAGTCAGCAATGAATGTGTAATGATCCTCTCGGCAGTTGGAAATAAGATAGCCTGGTCGGCGATGAATATACAATGACCTCTTTGGCAGTTGGAAATAAAATAACCTAGTTGGCGATGAATATACAACGACCCTCTAGGCAGTTGGAAATAAAATAGTTTTATCAATGATGAATAAGCAACGACCCTATTAGTAGTTGAAATAAAATAACCTGGTTGGCGATGAACAAGCCACAGACCTCTTGGCAATGAATGTGCATTGATCCTCTCTGCAATTGTCCTGGCATAAGCTGAAAAATAAACTGATTCCTGGCATAAACTGGAAAATAAACCTGGTTCCTGGCATATACTCTTGGCAATTGGAAATAAAATAGCCTTATCGGCGATAAATGTTCAACGACCCTTTCGGCAGTTGGAAATAAGATAGCCTGGTCGACGATGAATATACAACGACCTTTTTGGCAGTTGGAAATAAAATAACCTGGATGAATATACAACAGCCTTCTACGCAGTTGGAAATAAAATAGCCTGGATGAATATGCAACAGCCTTCTAGGCAGTTGTTAATAAGAGTCTTTGTCGGAAATGAATATGCAACGAACCTTTTGGCAATGAATATGCATTGGTCCTCTTGGCGATTGTCCTGGCGTAACATGGAAAATACATTGATTCCTGGCATAACATGGAAAATAAACCTAGTTCCTGGCATAAACTAAAAAATAAAC
Organism: Solanum ossicruentum; assembly: GCA_025774065.1. NCBI lineage: Eukaryota > Viridiplantae > Streptophyta > Magnoliopsida > Solanales > Solanaceae > Solanum > Solanum ossicruentum. Next base: position 11,563 of record JAOTQR010076707.1, read on the forward strand.
CTGGTTCCCGGCATAAACTGGAAAATAAACCTGGTTCCTGGCATAAACTGTAAAAATAAACCTGGTTCCTGGCATAAACTAAAAAATAAACCTGGTTTCTGTCATAAACTGGAAAATAAATATGGTTTTTGGCATAAACTGAAAAATAAACCTGGTTCCTGGCATAATTGGAAAGTAAATGGTGCACTGGACGCAACTGAAAAGTAAATGGCGCTCCGGGCGCAGCACTATGGGTGCAAGTGAATAGCGCTCTGGGCGCGGCTCTCTGGGCGCAAATAGAATGGCGCTCTGAGCACAAAGAGAATGGCGGTTTGGGCGCGGCACTCTGGGCGCGAATAGAATGGACCTCACCATGACTCTCCCATATGCATGATCAATGACTCTCCACGATGCATGATAGATGACTCTCCGCAATACATGATAGATCACTCTCCGCGATGCATGGTCAATGACTCTTCGCGATACATGATAAATGACTCTCCGTGATACATGATCAATGACTCCCCACAATGCATGATATGATGGCTCTCTGCAATGCATGATAAATGACTCTCCATATACAATGACCATTTTAGTGGTTGGAGATAAAGTGGCCTTCTTGGCGATAAAATGAACCTTTCAATCACTCTCCGTAATGCAAGATAAATGAACCTTTCCTTTTCTCTCCTTAATGCAAGATAAATGAGTCTTTTATTTCTCTCCGTAATGCAAGTAAAATGAACCTTTCCAATTCTCTCCTTAATGCAGGCTAAATGATAAATTACCCAGGATTTAAATGAGACGAAACTATTACGTCTTGATCGTTCTTCTTGTAGGTAAAGCATGTAAAGAATTTCCTTGCAAAGATTTTCCTGCGTCCACAGGAAATTTATTAGTTTTGAAACGAACTGACCTTTGATAAATGTCACGCCCCAACCCAGGGGCCGTGACTAGTGCCGAATGGGCACCCAGATAAACATTAACTCTAAAGACCAAACATAACCTGCTAGGAAATCTACCGAAATTTTGAAAGAGTTTTCTCTGTTTTACTGACTAACCTCACCTGCAAATAAAGTCCAGCAACATCTTAGACAGCAGTACAAATACATATCTCTTTATACGTATACATAAATGCAGGCTGACAAGGTCTCCGTTGCGGTCCTGCCACCTAATATTCATATCATACATAAAATAATGCGGTCTCGCCGCCTGATCAAGTACCAAAAGTATACAATTAACCAAGTACTCAAGTATCTCTCATAACCCACTACCCACTAGTATCCACAGACCTCTAGACATCTATGC